>PVIR01022373.1:0-28299 GCA_004026965.1 Petromus typicus
AAGGTTTTGCTGCATTATGTTGTAACTTTCAGGGTTGCTAGTGAGGAATCCAAAGCTACTTTGATACTTGATAATTTGCATGGAACTTTCTCTCAAGACTTGTTGGAGCTTTTCCTTGATCTCAGCATCCTGAAATTTCACGATGATATACTCTCTGTGGCTCCGCTTTGATCATCTGTGACGGGCACTTAGTGATCCTTCTGCCTGGAGACACAGCCCTGGAGTGGAGGAAATTGAATTATTTCCTTCATGATTTCCTCCTTCCATTTATTTTCTTCTATTTATTGGATATTTGATCTCCTGGATTTGTCCTCTAATTTTTTCTTTACTTCTCTTTTCTTCTACTGTTTCCCAACTCTTTCTGAGCGATGCCTTCATCTCTGTCTTCCAACTTCTCTATTAAAAATTTCTTCTCTACTGGGTCATTTTTAGTGTCTGGGATCTCTTGGTTTTCAGAATGTCCCTTGCACAAAGCGATCTGGTGTTTTCAGAGTGTGGCACCTGATCCAGGACCTTGGAATCCCTGCTGGGGGGCGCTCTGCGTGTCTGTTGCTCTGAGGGAGCCTATGATTCTCACTGCGAGTCACTTGCAAGGGAGGGAGAGATGCTCACGAGAGGCCAGCAGACAGGACTGCACACAGCCCAGAGCAGCTTCTTCTCTTACTAGGCAGCGGCTTCTTCCCTTTAGTACTAATTGGCCTCTAAGACCAGAGAGTAAAAGTACATTCTATTTGGATGCTTTTGGAATAGTACCAGTAACATTTGTTCTAATTTATAATCCATGTGTTAAGATGAAAACAGAGTAGTGACTTATGTGTCCATAAACTCTCTCCTCTCCAGGCACCTTCTCATCTTACCCAGGGTTCTTGGGGAGGTGCAGACAGCACAGCTCTCCCACCGACAGAGGGAAGGACTCTGCTTCACCCGCCCGCTGCCTGGGGGAACCGCCTCTCGGCTGGGTAATAACAGCTGGGTGTGGACCTGGGGGCAGCGAGATGGAGAATCAAACTGCCTGGATTTTGATCTAGACTTTGCCACTGATTAGCTACGTGACCTTGAGCGATTCCATTCCATTCCATTAACATTTATGGAGCACTTCCTGTGTACTGTGTGGGGTGCTGAGTTGCCAAATTGATGAGCTACAGTTCCTGTCCTTTGACGGCTTATAATTTAGCTAGAAAGAGATAGGAAGGACAAGAGCAGATTTCTGTGATCACTCTGAAGGGAACACGGGAGTCTGGAGCAGCGCACATCCGTAGTCCTTGCACTCCGGCTCCCTGAGGCACGAGGATCTCAAGCTCAATCCCAGGTAGGGTGAGGACTCTGGGCTCAGGCTAGTTTCAGAAAACAAATTTTAAAAAGGAACAAATGACTCAAAAGACTCTCAACAGACATAAATAATTCATAGAGGAAAGGCAATGAAGTTCACAGAGAAGGTTACAAAATCATCTTTATTTTGTTTTTGAAATGCTATTTATATAGAGTTTCAAGAAAAATTGAAGAAAATATAATATGTAGAAAATGCAAACCCAGAAGATGCTGTGATACCTTTTCATTGGCACACGAGCGATACTCATTTGGTATTCATTAAAGGCGATACTTGATTTGTGTTCCGAAGGACCAGTGGAGATTTACCCGACGCGCAGAGTGGCCAGGGTTTGGAAGAGAGTTCAAGACAGATGAAATGTGTACAACAGGAGTGTAGAGTAGTTCATTTTATACTGTTGTAACAAAATAGTCGAGTAGTGAAATGTATAAAGAAGAGGTTTAGTTAGGCCTTGCTCGTGGAGATCCGTGATCATGACCGTGTAGTGTCTTCCTGGCCCTTGCGAGGGCCTCATGCTGGTCCCACTCATGGAGCAGAAAATCACGCAGCAGCAGTGAGTGCGGTGACAGAGGTAGGCAGGCAGTGCAGAAGGGCCACAGCAATGAGGTCATTCTGCGGTAAAACAGCCTGCTCTGGCAGCAGCTAATCCTGCTCCATGACACCCCACAAGCTCTTGAGAGACCTGATCAGACTTGAGAGCTTAGCTCAGGCTCTTGAGAAAGACGAGTCGGGTCAGTGACTCTCTCATTGCTAGGACCAAATACTCAGTACTCAGAGCTCACATGAGGAGGTGTCCACTCCGGCTCACGTGTCCACAGGATTCAGTCCATGGGGAGTTGGGTCCAAGGGAGAAAGGGAAGAGTGCTCACGTCATTGTGGTTCAAAAGCAGAGGGTGAAAGGAGGAGCCAAGGAGGGGGACATACTTTTTAGGGACCGGCCTCCTCCAACCAGCCTCCGCCTCCCAGCAGCACACAGCGCCGCCTCACCTCTGGATGGCAGAGCCTGGATGTAAACCATAAAACAGGAACCCCAGGATCCACTCATCTCTTACAGGTCCAATAACTGTCAGGACTACCATTCGGGCCTAATAAACCTGGACGGGGCTAAACCACTGCAAATGACCCAGCAGATCCGGGGCACAGCCTGTAGAGTTGTGTGTGTATGTGTGCAGGGGGGAGAGATGGCAAAAATAGATCAGGAGAACAAAACAGCTAAGATCTCTACCTGCAAAGGATTTTGGTCTGCATTCTGTAGCAGTTGGGGACCCATTGAAGCTTCCTAAGTTAGGAAGCAGAGTCAGGCTTGCCTCTTGCATGTCAGGCAGATGGCATTATGGAAGATGCAGCAGGACGGGATGAAAGAACAGTGAAGTCAAAGAGACCAGGAGACAACAACGGTATGGGTGCCAGTGATGAGCCTGAAATGAGACATTAGGGGAAGGCGGAAAGGGAGGGGCAGAGCTGAAAGATTAAAAAATGCAATTTAATCAGAGGTTAGGGTGAAGGAGAAGAGTGATGTCTGAACAAGAGAACGGAGGTGGGGAGAGGCTGCTGGGGAAGACTGGAAGCATGTGGGTCCCGTATGTCACCTGTAGATGGTTCTCAGGAAAGGCACTGGCCAGGAAGACTGAGCCGGACCCAGCACAGCAGGAAACCAGTGCTGAGCCAGCAGCGCTAGCGTCTGAGGACAGTGTTAAGCATCTGATCCAAGTTGTGAAAAAGAAGCCACGAGAGGCAGAAAATCCAGGCATCACAAAGTTACTGGTGAGCAATAGCGTGGGATGCAGAGTAGAAGTGTGTGAAGATGAAGCATTTAAGGAAGATGAATGGAACAGCCCTTTCAAAAACCATCAGTTCCAACCGAGCACTTGCAACTTCACCAAGCAGTTTAAAGACGTTTCCCAGGGTGCAGGATGGGAGGGCAGAGTGTGCCCCGCTTGCTGGAGTCTCAGCGCCAGGAGACACGGGAGGGAAGCTGGGGACAGAGGGAAGGGACCTTACCCCTGGAGTACGGAGCACCTAGGTACTGGACCAGGGCTTTGCACCAAGCACCTCTCTCAGAATTACAGGATGTCAGGACTGCACGAGGGTCCTCTGGGCTGACTCTGTAGTAATCCTCCCCACTCTCAAGTTGTGGATGTCAGTGCACTCACACCGGCCTGATAAAAATGTTGAACATCGCTGGGCATGTGGAGGAACGCAAATGAAAGCAACACTGAGACTTCTTCTCACTCCACAGAGCAGGGCCATCATCAAGACATCCAATAAATGCTGTCAAGGCTGTGGGCAGCGGAAGGAACCCTTCCACACTGTTGAAGGGACTGTAACTAGTACAGTCACTGCGGGAATCAGTATAACGATTCTCAAAACACTGAAATGAGAATTTTCATTCAATACAGTTATTCCTTTTTTAGGTATCTTCCAGAAAGAGATAAAAGCATCACACTACCGTGATACATGTCCTGTTTATAACATCTCGATTCATATAACTAGATCTTGGAAGCAACCTATGTGTTTGTCAATAGATGAATGGATAAAGAAAACGTACTACTCTGGAATACTACTCTGCCACAAAGAAAGATAAATGTGAGTTATTTGTAACAAAATCAATGCACCTTTGAGACCATAGCATTAGGTGAAATAAATCAGACACACACCTTCACATGGTCTCACTATATAAGAACCCAAAATATAAAGAGCAGAAAAAAAGAAAACAGGAAACAAAGATAGAACCTCTGCGTGCCTAGCAGGTCACAAATTTAAAATTCCTCCCTGTTTTACTTACTTTTCTATCACGGCTGAGACAAAATACCCAACACCCAAAGTTAAAGGGGAAACGGCTTCGTTAGCTCGTAGTATGTAGAAGGTTCAGTCCACAGTTGGCTGACTCCCAGGCAGTGGACACACGGCCTGGGTGTCACGGAGGAGAAGCAGTTCATGGAGCCCACACGGTACCAAAGACAAGGGGGGGAAGGCAAGGCCCTCAGAGAGATTTTCTGCATCGTTATCCTCTATTTAGACTATGTACGGTGAGCAGCACTCACGCTCTTCATCCGAGCGCCCTTGGGCCTAGCACCCCACCATGAACCAGTCCCAGACAGACACACTCCAGATCCAGCCACCTCTGACGAGGCATGAGGCTTTGGGTGGACGTCCAGCACCCCAGCACCCTGAACTCTCACGTGCACCACACAGCATTCCCCTCACCCATTTCACAATACACACACAGCTCAAGTTAGGCAACAGGTTCACTACTGGGTCAAGTGGTTCGTTTTCCTCCCAGGACAACCTCTGAGTCCTCTCAGGCCCCAGCGCTGGAGCCTTCGCTCTGACACATGGGGGCTTCAGAACTCTGATTCTGTGTTCACTGGGACTCCTAATCCCTCTTCACTTCAGTCTTCTTGTCTACAAAAGGAGAAGACGAAGGGGAACAGGAGGAGGAGGAGCAGGAGGAGAGGAGGGGAAGAAGAAGAGAAGGACAAAGAAGAAAAAGCAAAGGATGAGCCAAGAAACCCTACCTTAAGAAGGACTAAATGAGGTGATGTGTCTCAGACCCCTCCCGGCAAGGCCAAGGTGCCAGCGCGTTTCACTAAACTCCACTTTCAGAAGTTACAAGGTTTCATCAGGTTTCATTCTTTTTTTCTTTGTTGACTTTACTGATACATTTTATATGTTCATTGTGATCACACTGAACATTGAGAACTTGTCCCTGTACGTGAAGTGTCTTGTTTCTCCCTTTTTCCATTCCCCTGCCCGCCCTACAACCCCCACCCCTACATACATAAGCTTTGTTTCTCTTCTTTTGTTTTTACAGATTTCATTCTTACCCAGAACAGTTCTCCACCTGGGAGGCAGAGCTCTGGAAATCCCCTCTGCAACGCTCATCCTGACCTCCGGAGTGAGCTTCCTGTGGCGGCTGTAACAAACCACAGACTGGAAAGGCTGAAAGCGACAGAAAGTCCCCTCCTCACAGTTGTGGAGATCAGAAACCCAAGACTAGTCCCAGGGCACTGGAGTCAGGGCGTCCGGAGCCTCCAGCTTGCCTCTCAGTTTCCGGTGGCTGCTGGCTTCCCTTGGCTGCAGGCACCTCACTCGCTCTCCACCTCTGTGCATACCCGGCCTCCTCTCCTGGGGCCGCCTCTCCCTCGGTCAGGACCCTCGCCAGTGAGTGTAGTGCCTGTCGGGCTCACCCGGCGTGACCTCCAAGGTCCGTCACGTGATCGAGCCCTTTGGCCTGCACTAGGCAGCATCCACATGGCTCCAGGTTAGGACATGGGCACCTTCTGGGGTCCCTGTGGAGCCGACCACTCCGCCCCCACTTTGCCCTTCCCACTGAGCTGCCTCCCAGCTGCATCGTGTTGGCTAGGCCCAGTTTCCTGCGATGAGGCGATCATCGATCCCCTGGATCTGCTCCGCTGTTCGGGCCCTGACAACTCCTCAGCAGTACTCATCGTCTCCCCCTCATTCCTCGTCTAGGTCCTGCTGGCCCCCCACACGGAAGCCGTCACCCAGACTCTCTCCGCTCCTTTCCTTCTCCTGTACGGTCAGAAACACACCTCCTCCCTCCTCTCCCTGTTTCTTTTCTCCCTCTCTTTATCCTTTGATTCCCCACTTTTAACCAGGACTGTGTTGAACAGGAGGTAGGATGAGTGAGAAGGCAGGACCATCTAGGGATCTGAGCGATGGGGACTCAGGACTCGTGGGAATGAGCGGGATGGCCTGGGTTTGACCAACAGAGCCGTCATCAACCCAGCCTGCGTCAGCGCCTGCTGGGAGACTGTCGGGGCCTGGCTCTCACTGCTGGACATGAGCTGTCACCCACTAAAACCAGGGCGAGAGGCCACATGGAGATGACATCATTGACCAGTCTGTCTCCTAGGGTTGCTTAGATTTTCTGGTGTCTTTCCAACTTGATTAATATCTAGGTGGATGGAGAGCTATGACTTGCATTTAGATGATCCCCAAAGCCTCATACAGTCACAGGTGGGGCTTTTTCTGACCCTGATTCTTGGTACAAGGTTAGGTTCAAGGGCACTAGGATTAAGGGTGTGAGTGCTTACTACCCTAAGTAGTCTGAGACGAGAGGGGCAGAAAAAGTTCCATCAACTGGAGACTGGAGAAAGAAGACGTGGTTCTTTTATAGAATGGATTATTACTCTGCCATCAAAATTGATAAGATTGAGTCATTCATATTCAAATGGATGTACCTTCAGCATATCCTCATAAGTGAACTAAATAGATCACAGATGTGTCAATATGGTATCCTTTCACTGGTATGAGAGAATGAAGATGTAAAATGAGTTCTAGACTGTATGGTAGATATTGTGAAATAGAAAATATTCAAAGGGAAATGGAATGCAAGGGTAAATGAGAAGGGATAAAATAATGAGATGACAATAAAAAAGAAAGGAAACAGCTTATGTATATAGGGTGCACAGGTTGTAGGGTGGGTAAGGGCATGGGAAAAAATAAGAATTAAATTGTGTCATATACTGGTACAAATTCTCATTCTCAAGTGCAATCATGATGTATATATATTATATACAAATAAATAATTGAATTTAGAAAAAATGGTGACCCCCTTCTTTTGTATCCTGATTGCTTTGTCAGCTACAGGAAAGGACCTGAGGACGGGGACTAATTAACTTGGCAAAAGAAATTTCAAGGCAATGTAATGTCGAGACAGTGGCATGGATGCTTTTGGGGACTTTTAGCCAGATCTATACAGAGAATCAAGAGCAAAGAGACCAACAGAATGATCTAAAACATTTTGAGTTTGGCCTGATAGGAAGCTCCAGTAAAGCTGTGGAGTGCAACAAGAGAGAAGAGCAAATCTTGACTGCTGCGAAGGGACTGAAGAAGAGAAAAGATGCTCTGAGGGCGTCACGAGAGCCTGCAGAGCTTTACTCTTTGCAGCCTCAAAATTGCAAAAGTGAGACTTTGATTTGAGAAGAGCCCCAGAGCACCATGTTCCACAATGGCGGCAGCCGAGGGAATTTGCTCCTCAGGGTTGGGTTCAGAGCGCCCAGCGACCCAGGTACTCAACCCCACGGCTGGGAGAGAGGGAAGCCTGGCTACTGCTCCAGCTGCAGCAGACCTCGGCGTCATCCATGTGGCGCTGGTTTTAGGAGCATGCAGAATGAAGAGTTAGGGGGTCAGGGAGGCGTCCACTCAGATTTCAGGGACAGAGGGCCTGGGAGGCCAGTTGGTGTCCTCTGAGAGGGCTCTGTATGAAAGTGTGACTGGGAAGCTGAAGGTGCTGCGCCGACCCCGGAAGTTCAAATCTGGAACACAGACTGTCCGAGGAAAATTGCAAAGAGGGAGCAGAGCTGGCCCAAGAGAGGAACCGTGGGAGCTACAACCACTGCAGTACCACAGGGGCAGGTCCACCCAGACTCTTTGGTGTCCACAACTTGCCACAGATTGCCAGAGACGCTGCAAATGCAATTGCAGGAGTTAATATTTCTCCTTCTGGATTTTAGACTTGGTCTGGTCCCATTTCTTTGTATCTCTTTATTTATAGTTTTTGGTATATAACTGTGCCACTGCATGTAGGAAGGGTTAAACTTTCTTTTCATTTGCACAAGGGCTTATAGCTAACAGTTTGCCTTAAATCTCAGAGGAGACTTTGGACTTGGACTTTTCAGCAATGCTGAGACTGTTAGGGCTGTGACAACTCTTGGAGATGGACTTAATGGTGTTTAGCAGGGACAGTGGGTCTCATCCAGGCAAAGCCAAGCAGCCCTGTTGTCACAGGAATAAAGCAGGGAAGAAGAGGGTGAGTAGAAAGAGTAGTTTACTGGTTCTGAAAGTTGAAATCTCAGAGGGTACAGCAAACAATGCCAGGAAAGGGAATTTTGGAGACTCTCCAATCCAGCAAAATAATCACAGAAGCACAGAAAAATTCTCCCACACAAACACCTAGAAGTATTTTATAAGACTAAAAAGAAGAAGAAAAGCTCTTTTAAGATGCGTGGACAACGGCCACACACACACACACACACACACACAAAAAAAACCCCTACTTTAAAAAAAGGCAAAGAACTCTAATAGACATTTCTTCAAAAAGATAGCCAAACATCCAATAAACACATGAGAAAACAGAAACCTAGTCATTAGAGAACTGCAAAGCCAAACCACAGAGATACCACTCATACCCATTAAAATGGTTACTATCACAAAACAAAGACAGAGAAAAACAAACCAAAAACCCACAGAAAATAACAGGTACTGGCAAGGATGCGAAGACATGGGAAGCTTGTGCACTCTCAGTGGGACTGCTATGAAAAACAATATGGCAAGTCTAAAACATTAAAAATAGGTTACTATAGAGACAGGGGAATTACAAGTTCCAGTCCAGCCTGGGCAACTGTCTGAAAATGAAAAATAAAAAAGGAGTGGAGATGTAGCTCAGCATGAAATCCCCAGTACCACAAAAATTAGTGAATTATTTAACTAACTAATTAATAATACAAAGCAGAGACTCAGAGCTATCTGCACACCACATTGTGTCATTATTTCACAACAGTCAGGACAGGGTAACAATCCAAGTGTTCATGAGCAGATGAATGCTTGAATGAAATACGGCATATATACACAATGAAGCCATAGTGAACCTTAAAGGAAGGAAATACCGACAGATGCGACAACCTGGAAGAGCACTGAAGACATTTTGCTAGGGGAAGTAAGGCAGCCTCAACAGGACAAGTGTGTGTGATTCTACGTATGCAAAGCCCTTGGAGGAGTGAGAACTGCAAGACCAAAGGTGGAAGGGAGGTCACCAGGGACTGGTAAGGGGGAAGATGGCGAGCTGCTGTCCAACGAGCAAGACTTGTAGTTTTGCAAGATGAAGGCCTCTGTAGATGACTGGTGGCAACAGTTGCTCCCCACTCTGAAAGTTCCTGGTAACACTGAACTGTACACTTAAAAATGGCTAAGATAGTATGTTACATATATTTTGCTACAACTTTTTAAAAATAAATTTTACCAAGTAAGCAATGCACAGAAAAGTTACCAGGTGAAAGAGAAACTTCCCCATGTTGAAGTGGAGAAGCTGAGAGCTAGTGAAGGGGGCTGCAGACTCGGGGAGACAGTCACATCGGTGGTGCCAAAGGCTTGGGTCTTCGTGCCCATCTGAGACAGGAGACAAGCTCCATCCAGCCTGATCTTCACCTACAGCTGAGCCACTCTCAGGAAAGCCAGAGAGTAACACAGAAAGACAGCAAGGAAGCTCATCCCACCCTGGGCCTAAGTCAGCCTCCCAGGAAAAATCCAAATCCCAGTCATGTGCCTGGCACAAGTTCAGCGTCCAAATATCTACTACTGGCGTCAGAAGGGAACCCCGAGTCAGGAAAGTAACATGTAATCAATCCCAAGCCAGCGACACCCCCAGGACATCTGGGAGAAGGAAATAAAAACCACTTTTAAATGAAATGTCAACACTTCAGGCCACAAAGAGTTCTCACAGGAAAAGATAAAGCCTGGCTTACAATAAAAAATGATGAATACACCGAGCTATAATCTACCATTTACAATAGTCAGCAGTCAAAATAAACAGTGGGATTAAACTGTCCAAAACTTCACATAGAATTATTAGACACTACAAAGTTGGTATTTCTAAATGATTTTTAAAATCAAAGATATTCCTAAGGATGGTACATTATTCTAAAAAGAATATAGAAATCTAAAATGAACCAGAGAGAATTCCTAGGCATAAAAAACATAGGGTCCAAGGGTGTAGCTCAGTGGTGCCATTCCTGTCCGGCAAGGGCAAGGCCCTGAGTTTGCTCCCGAGCACCAAAGGAAAAAAAGAAATGGGAAAAAATATAGTTATTAACATTAAAACCTGGGTAGATTAAATAGCAAATTAGATGCCTGCAGGTGAGAGAATGGGTAAACTGGAAGAGAGCTCGGAGGCAGCCTTGCCGGGCACTCCTTGAGGGGTGGAGGCGGGACCTACGGGAGACAGGCCCGGCCACAGCAGCAGTGGATGGAAAGGAGTCACCCGGGGACGTGAAGATCTATCAAGAGGAGAAAATAGGAAAGAGAAGATACGATCCTAAAACCTACTATCTGGCCTCACCGATTCCTGAGCCAAGGACTTAGCTGCTCTGTCACCCTCTTTCCTTGGTTGAGAAATGGGTTCAGGACTCTGCTGTGAGAATCAAACGACATCACAGAGTCGAAGCCCATCACATCAGCAGCATGCAGTCGTGTGTGCTATGATTACTAGGAGTGGAAACTGCCACAATGCTAAAACGCTCAAACTCCTGTTTAAAGAATCACAGTGCATCCCATGGAAGATAAATAAAAATTAACCCACACCTACACATATTGCAGTAAACTGCAAGACACTAAAGACAGAAATAAAATCTTCAAAACAGCCTAACAGGAAAGATACATTACCTACAAAGAGACAGTAATTAGATTTATAGCAACGACCTTAATAGCAATGAAAAGGCCAGAGGAGCAAGGAAAAGTGCCTTGAAAGGGCTGAGGCTCAGTAAGTATCAGCCAAAATTCCATCCTCACGCAGTGTCGTGTGCCATGGAGAGAGGAACGTGCGTACATCCTACTCTCCGCCCAGGAACCATGGCTGGTGTGCCTCAGGAAAGGAACTGAGGCTGGCGTGTAGCTTAGTGGGAGAGCATGGACTTAGCATGTATGAGGCCTCGGGTCTACCCAGTACCCCAAAAAGAAAAGAAGGAAATTGATTTTGGAAGGAAGACAAGGTAAGCAAAAAGCAAGGGAGGGGGGAGACGAGAAGAATCCGGAAATGGAACCGCGCCGGGTGGCAGCGGCCACGGAGAGGAGAGTCAGCGGAGGGCTTTCAGCTGCGGACGATCGCTGCAGACTGCGGAGGAGCCTGAGAAGGGCTGACAGCGAACAGGCTCCGGAAAGCTCATCACAGCCTCGAGGGAGGTGCCCGAGACGCCTCTCCAGAGGCCGTGGAGAACTGAGTAGTTTTCCGGGCCTCTGCGTCCTCGTTTAAAGAGTAGGTTTGAATGTAATGGTCTCTGATGTCCCCATGGTCTCTGAACATACTGGGTGGGAGAGACGGGCTCTTGAAGATAGCTGGACTATGGACCGGGACATCTGAAGTGCTGAAAGATGAGCTCAGTCCCTACCACAACCACCGCTGTTGGACATCCAGTGCCCTACCAGAGGGGGCCCGGAATGGAACATGGGACTAGGCAGGGACAGACATAAACGGAAGAGGCAGAGGACGGGGAAGTCCTGGGAAGCCACATCCTGCCTTCTGAACTGCTTTCCAAAGACTGAGTTTGACAGAAATCCAAACATGGCTTGTCTCAGCACTTTCCCCTTTAATTTTCAAATTGATGTATATTTAAAAGGAAATTTAATCCATGTGGCTCTGAATCATGTACAACAAACGATGCTGGGAGCTTTTCGTGAACTCAGAACAACTTGTTACAAGATGCTCTTTTGAAAAATTGTTAATTTTTCTAACTGGCTTTGTTTCTAGTTTCGATTTCTCTAACCAAGGCCCCAGGTTTTTGCTAGCTCCTAGAGCCCACTGGCGGAGGACTCTTAGATTCCTCCTGTTCCTTGGTGTTCAAAGGCAGGTCTTTGCGGCCATGGTGGTGTGGGCCTCGTTCCGTTAAATAAACGATGTGGTCCTTCATGCTGGCGCGGCAGGGCGGTAACCATTTCTCAGCACAATGGCTGCGTTTCAGACAGTGTTGGCAGACAGCACTTGGGTTTCCAGAGCATACTTCCTTAGGTGGCAAGATGCGCTCCGCCCGATCTCATATGCAGTCGGGGACATCACGCACCACCGTCAGCCAGCACCCGGCCCTCGGGCTCTGAAGAGCTGAGCCGCACCTCATCTTCCTCCCGATTCTGAAGCTCCACTGGTGCGGGGGGGCAGTGAGTGACCCATCCTCCGCAGTTTGGGGTCTACCGCGTTTCCAGGAACCCCACCTTGTCCAAGGCAAGAGTTGAGAGGTGTCCCTTAAGTGTATCTTCTTCCATACTTCATGTTCTCACTTATGTAATTTTTAAGCTGATTTGGCTTAGGGGCTTCCAGGACTGGTCAAAAGAGTCAAAATCTTGCCACATGCAAAGCACCACGGGATCTAAAAACGGTCCCGAGTTGGTAGGTTTTATACATTGTATGGCCTCCTTCAGTGTGAGTGACTCAATGAAGCTGGTTATGTGGCATCGTTCGAGGGGTCATTTCCTACCAGTAATGTCCTCCAATATGTCTTCAGTAGACCTTTGACTTATGAACTCGTTCACAAGTGTGGGTTGTAACTCAGGTTGGTAGTTGAAGGCTCAGGCTCCTCCCCACAGCCTTCAACATCTCTCCTGTCCACAGGCAGAACTCAGTGTCCTTCGAGACACTGGCCCAGGACTTCTCAATCCACCCCACATGGGACAGGATGTTGTCAAGTTCCTTGCAAGGCTCTTTAAAGGTAAAACTGCCTCAGATCATCTGGAAGCACAAGAGGCTGGCATCTGGGTTGCAACTGAAAACTTTGGTCTTAAGTTAAAACTGTAATTTTGGTTGCACCCCAAGTTATTCGTATTCAAGCTAGTTGGAACTTGAGGGTCCACTATAGTATTCCATAGCTGCTATTAGCAATTCCATTTGTGTCAGTTACTGGGGAGGAAGAGAGATACTCAAAATACTAAGCATCAAGTACCTCAAGTCCAGCTTGCTGCAGATGGCGGGTTAGAGCAAAAACTCGGCAAGACAGAAGAGTCCAGCAGGCAGCGCTCTGGGACAGTACTGGGGTCCTGGAACCAGAACTGAACTCCGGCTCTACCATCTTTCTCTGCCGTAACTCCTGTCTCACTCAAAGGCTGTGATTAGGATTTAGAATGTGCGTGTGTGCTAGAGCAGATTCTGTAAGGACTCCGAGGAAGTCTGGACATGCTCAGAGCAGAGACCGTCCGGGAGAGGAGCCGGGGCTCCCGGACCTGCCAGAGGGTAACGTGGTGCACAGAAGGCAGCCTCCTGCTGGGTCAACCTTCACGATGGTGCTGGAGAACCAGAAAGTATCGAATGTTGGGGTCCTTTCTCCATACACCTGAGAGCCCTGAGGCGGCAGCCATGAGCCTGGATTCCGCTGCGGGTGCCAGCGGCTCTGCCACAGGTCACAGCTTTCAGTGAGTGAGCGGCGGGGAGAGGAAGCCAGACGGCGGGAGCTGCTGGGCCACGGCAACAAAGCCAGTTCTGCCCCAGGTATAGATTCACCCACTCTGAGGGAAGGAAGCCCGCGCACCTTTCCTTTGGCTTCATAAAACACTGTTTATAAGCTTGGGCCCAAATAAAGTTAAAACATTATAACCAAGTGGTGAGAGACTATGAAAGGCTTTGCTCCATCCAACAAGCAGATTCTGTGCAGCTATCCGGCGCGTGGGCCACGCCGTGACTGTTTTCTGTCTGTTCTGTGTTCACTTTGGCAGTATGTCCTACCAAACCCACCTGGAGCTCCGTGCCAGGGGCGGGCTGGGTGCGAGGCAGGCCCAGGCCGCGGCCTTGGGACATGCTTCACCTCCAGGCTTGGAATCAGCCTGACTGTGGGGAGGGAGCCTAATTGATTCTGCCGGCGGTGGCACCATGGTGGAGACCCCAGGAGAGAACAGGCCGAGGCGGGGTGCACGCCCCAGGCACACACACTTCCTTTCATTAACACCCGCACTGTGCCAAGACGCACACCCGCATGTGGAAGTGGGGGCGACCAAGCCAGGCTTCCGGACTTCCTCCGGGGCGCCCGCCAGCTGGGAAAATTCCTGGTTCTGGCTTCCTCACAAGAGAGGCCCTGTGCTCAGTCCGGAGGTGGGGTTGCAGGTACCAGCAGACAGGGCACCCCATCTGGCGCCCCATCCGGCCCGCAGTGCAGCCCCAGCTGCTCTTCTGCCTCACTGGCAGGGGGCGCTTCCCTTGAGCAGTTTGGCTAAGGCATTCAGGGCGACTTTCACTCTCTTAATGGTGAGAAAGTCTCTTAGCAACTTCTCGTTCCCCTCCATCCTTGTCTGCTTCGGGGTCACCAGCCCTGGCTGCACCCCACTTCCGGTGCCAGCAGCCTTGGGTGTTGCCAGCTCTTAGTGTACCAGCTCAGCCTGCTCTACTCAAGATAGAAATCATGAATAGGCAAGCAGATGCCATCTGGAATAGGCTTTGCAAGGACTTCTGGTGCAGCAGAAGGGGAAGTGGCACCCAGGCTGATGCGCAGAGTGTGGCGAGGTTGTTCACACGGGAAAATGCAGGGTGTGCTCCAGAGTCAGCGCTGCCTTGTCCTGGAAGGGAAGGCGCTCCTCACTGACCTGAGTGAGGAGGGCTGCCGAGGGCTGGAGCCATCCAGAGTCACTTGAAATAGGTCCACGTCCGAATATTACTGCAGCCAAAGTGAATATCTCCTGGAGCAGCTGCCGGGCACCTGATATACCTGGACCTGCTGCAAGGTGTTTGGGGTAGCTGTGGTAGAAAAACAAGTATCTCTCAGGTGAATCAAGCTCTTCTCTTTTATTTTGATAACTGCTAACTGTAAATACCACTTGAGAGGTAGTAATTCACTCAGTTAGCGTGTGTGAGAAGTGTCTATTACGTGTCAGGCACGGTGCTGGGTGCCGAGGACATGAGGCACCTAAATTGGTATCGTCTCTCTCCAGGTGAGGAGCCAGGGGTAGAGACTGAGACAGGGGCCACGGCACGCCCCAGAACGCACAGGTTCTACAAGCCAGAGCCACGTGGTGCAGGGAGCAGCCCAGCTGTCCACGGACCATCTGGAACAGAGTTGGACTTGTGGAAAAGGCAGATTCCCAGCTGACCTCAGACCTTCTGAATCACAGCCTCAGGGTGGGAGCCTCTGGAAGACGTGTTTTACTTTAGCGTGGTTTGGGACGCTTCTGATCTGTACTGAGTTTGGGGAACCACTACCCACGAGAGAACCACTGTGGCGGGAAGACTGCACAGAAGCAATGACCTTAAAGGCTTTTTTTGCTTATTTCTTTTTAGAAATAATAATCTTTATTTAAATTTATATTCTTCTTGAAAGAAATCAGCAAAAGATTTGGTATTGTTTACCATATATACAAGGGTAGATCCCAGTTGTATGAGGCAATAGCTTACAAATGTTGGATGGGCCTTTTTACATATTCATTTTTATTGTTAAAATACATATAACATGGGCTGGGGATTTAGTTCAGCGGTGGTACCACCTGTCTTGCAAGTGCAAAGTTGTGAGTTTGATCCCCAGCACCGCATGCACACAAAAAACAACACACAACATAAAATTTGCCACCTTGACCACGTGACTGTCCAGTTCAGGGTCACTAAGTACATTCACAATGCTGTGCACGTACTGTCTGTCTACACAGCTCTTTTTATCTTGCAAAACTGAAACTCTGTATGCATTAAACAACAGCTCCCTGATTCTTACTCCTACCCCAGCCACCTCCTACTTTCTGCCTCTGTCAGTCTGAATGCCCTGGGTGCTTGTGTAAATGGACTCATTCCCAACTACTCTCCTGGTGGTTGACTTGTCGCACCTGGCATCACGTCTTCACAGTATGTGCCAGGAGTGTCTTCCTTTCAAGGCCAAAAAACAGTTGATCATTAGTTTGCCCCATGTTGAGTTATCTACTCATCTGTCAATAGACACCAGATCACTTTTACAGTATAACTATCTCTGCTCTGAACTTAGGTGTACAGATATGCCGGCAAGACCTTGTTTCGATTCTTTTGAATGTAGATGTCCACAAGTAGAGTTGCTGAGTGCATGGTAATTCCATTTTTTATATTTTGAAGTGAGTGGCCACATCATTTGGCATTTCTACCCACAGTGCACAAGAGCTCAGTTTCTTCACGTGCTTGTCAACACTTGCTATTTTCTGTTTTTGTCTTTTTGTTGTGCTTGTTTCTGCAATGATAGGGACCGAACCCAGGGCCTGGCATTTGGGAGGCAAGCGCTCTACCATTGAGCTACATGCTACTGGGCAGGAGGTGATACCGCATTGTGGCTTTGACTTGCATTTCCCTAATGATTGTACTCTTGAGCATCTTATCCTATATTCACTGGCTATTTCTGTATCTTCTTTGGGATGATATTTGATCTTTGAAGGATGAATAGGACTTCTAAGGGGGAGAATTGGAGGGAGATACAAAGCAGAAGGAACAAAGTCACAAAACTCCAGGAGTACGGAAAAGTGTGTTAAGAGACTGGAGCATGTAAGTGAAGAGGAACAGCTGGAAGTCAGCCCGGCAGGCTTTTGTGTGTCACTGGCGGGATGATGGGTAGGTCTTTGATCACCCAGTGCCACTTCACCACTGCGCACAGACCCCTACGATAGGCAGTTGTCATAAACTAGACCACACTAGGAAGGCTAAGATTCTCCTGGGACTTGGACGATAGGACAGTTCACTTTGAAGCAGGCACACACACACACACACACACACACACACACACACACACACACACGAAAACATTCATACATTCATTCCATCATACTACCTGGTCAAAATCTCTCTCATTCACGCACTTTTGCTTACATTAGCCACAACTGGTTTTCATTATTTGTAAGCAGAAAATCTGACTGATGTGAATATAGAGGGAACTACAGAAGGAGATGGACTTCTTTGCACTTATACATTAATTTCATTTCTTCGTGCTTTCCATTATTTTGCAGACATAAAATCTAATTGTCTCAGATGGGGTTATGAGAGATATTAATCATCTGAGGCTTTTCAATTGCTTTGCTTGGCTTAGGACTGAGAAAGAATGTCAAAGCCCTTTATTTGGGGCATTAATACAGTGGAAGAATATCCTACAAAACTACCTGTAGGGATGGACCCAGAGTATTCCCATTAAATCACATAGGTATGAAGTATGTGTGCTATTATGAGAAAGAGGAAAGGGACGAAAGGTCTGATAATACCCAGGCAGACAGGCTCATTTGTCAAGAAGATTTTTGGTAAGCCTACAAGGAAGAAATATATGAAATGTGACAAACAAAAATGTTTCACTAGGTGCAGGCAGAAGATATTGCAATACGAAAAGGAAACAAATCACTCAGGACAAAGTAAGAATGACTGCCATGCTTGACTGTTCAGGGAAAGAAGGAGATTAGAGTATAGAAGACAGCTACATGTTCTTCAATAATAGCCATTAGGCCGAGGCAGGAAGATCACAAGTTTGAGGCCAGCCTGATCAACTTAGCAAGACTGTCTCCAAAAAAATAGAAAGGACTGAGGATGTACCTCAGCAGTGGGTCGAGCTGGGGTCTGAGCTATGATACTACAAAACAATAAAGAGCAACATCAGTAAGAATATTATGGAAATTAAGAAACGCTGTGGGGCTGGGCTGTCGCTCAGTGGGAGAGGACTGGCCTCGCACGCATGAGGTTCCGTGTTCTCTTTCTGGCACCACAGTCAAACAGCACTGTAATCAAACAGGCAACTTACTCTCTCCGACAACACTATCTTGTATAAGGGATATTCCTGTTATATACGATAGGGAAACTCTCACAACAGTCTGTACCATTCCTACTCTGTGCCAAGCTTCATCTTATAAGAATTATTATCTCATTTGTAAAATGTAGAGATAAGTGAGGCTTAGATGACTAATAAGTGATAGGAGCAGAAGAGAAGTCCAGATCTGGACACTATGGACAGGTAAAGCCTATTTTGATTTTTCAGTGATAGAATCAGAAGTTCACTCAGTATGTCCAAAAGCTCCCGTGATGTCCAGTAGACAATATTTTTTAGCAATACTTCATTACCAGATCTTTGCCTTGGAAGGATAATTTGATCATCAACCATTAGGAAGGTGTAATATTCCAGACAAGACCTGACAAGGCCGACCCTAAAACAGCTAGAGTGGGATCCGAGCAGAGAGGAACTGGGGAGATGGAGGCTTCTCCACCGCGACTGGATGGGGGTGTCCAGGGCAGTGCCCTCCTTTGGCTTTAGACAGCTGAATGACAGCATCGCCTCCGATTACAGCAGACAATGACTGTGGGAAAAGCTGACTGTGAGTGGGTTAGGAGGGAGTGCCTCTGACACAGAGCCATTGCTCTTCTCTCCCTCCTGCCCCGCTGGCTTTTCCCAACCTGCTTATTTGCTGTTGTCCCGAAAGACAACAAGCCCTGACAAGGTCCGGTCACCGAGCACACCACTGGCTCTTAGCTCTGGCCACACAGGATTGTGTGTTCAGCAAGGGCTTTGCTAATGACGGGGCCTCACCATCACATCTGTGGGCAGCGTCGTGACTCCTGATTAAGACCAGCCACTCTCTCCACTGCCGATGCCACTGCGGGGTGGTGGGTCCACAGCTCACGCTCCCTGTCCTCTGCTGCAGGAGGGTGGGGACGCCATTCCTCTGCAGGTTTTTTTCAAGCTGGTGGTTTTCACAAACCACATGGAAAACAGTAGACAGGTCACATTCAATAGCAGGCTGAAGACTCAGGCCTGGGCATCCCCAGTGGCACTGTTGAGAGGACACACACACGCACATGCACACGCACACGCACACGCGCATGAACACACACATGCACACACACAGGTCAAAGGAAATCTCTCACCCCTGAAAACCTAGAGTGACGGCATAAGCCGATTCCAACCCCGCGAGAAGTTGGACGATCCTGGCTTTGAAAGAGCAGGTGTAAATGTGACCCCAGGTAGAAGAGCCCTGGGGTGAGATGTCCTGTTTTACTGAGGTGGAAGAGGACGAAGTATAGCATGTGCCGAAGTTGGGGTGCCCCAGAACTGAACCCGTGCCCCCCGATAGTGACATAAAACAACAAACATGAATTAGTACACTGAGTTCCTGGGGTCAGGGATCCAGGGACAGCTTACCTGGGTGGTCCTGCCCAAGGTCCTTCACGGAGTTGTAGTCATCTGCTGGCCAGGCCGACAGCTATCTGAAGGCTCGATGTCAGGCGGGTCCTCTCATGGGTACAGGAAGGAACCTCAGGTCTCCATCCAGCTGCTCCCCCAAAAGTCACACATGGTTGTTGACTTTGCCCAGGACATGAGAGAAAGGCCGAGGACAGATGGAAGCTGGAGTATAATTTAATTTTGGAAATATGCGCCATCATTTCTGCCATCTTCCACTGGTAACACATCCAACCTTGACATGATGAGAGAGAGAAAGAGAAAGAGAGGAGGCGGGGATTTGGGGTCTTCGGGGAGAACAGCCACACACTCTGAAAGCTCTGGGGCTTCCGCAGCGCACCCACTAAATTCCAGACAAGAAGACAACTCAACGTGTGAGCCTTCATTTTACATGTGCTTACATGGCTTCCCCACGCCGACTGCAGGTTCCCTCCCAGAAGGTACCATATGTCTTCTTTTTACTTGTAGGAGACAGCAGCAAGCCTGATGCTGTACACATGGTGGTTGTTTAATCAAGAGGCATTCACCGACTAATTGGCTTAGAGGCCCCCCTCAAATCCTCTTTTTAGAGTCTTGGAATCTGAGCAGTCATCAAGGAAAAACTTGGTCTGATGAATCACTGGTCAAATCCAGAGCGAAACTCCACAGGCAGCTGCGTCTCCCAGCAGAGGACGTAGCCCGCACGGGCCAGGAGCGGGGCCGCCTGCTGCCGTCAGCAGGGGCTGACCATCAAGCCCGGCTTGCACTGAGCTGCCCCACAACTCATGAGGCCGTTGGAAGCTGTGTCCTGTGCGCCCTGGGCTGGTGAGGAGCAGCCTGCCAGGCGAGAGTTCCAAGGGAAATGGTTCCTAACAAGCAGAACCCTTAACTCTCTCCCTGGTCTACACTCTGGTTCCGAAGTGGAAAGTGTTTCTGCTCTGCACAGTGCCACCAGTGCACACCAGCGAATCTCACGGATCTAGTCTGCGTCTTTGCACTAGATGAGCCAACAGCCAATTACTTGCGCCATCATCAGTCCCGGGCCGGTGAGATCTCAGTGCCAATCAATGGCCTGTTTGCCAGGCTAAGCGGTAGCACCAGTATCTTGGGTCGGAATCGGGAGGAGAGCCCCACCTTGCTCCTGCCTGCTTTTCACCTGGTGAGGTTTACCTGAGGTTAATGGGTGCCTACCATTCGTCTGTGTTTTCCAAGTGACCAATAGAAACCCGGGCCTTTTGTGCTTTAGTGAATTTCCCTTGGTTCCTGTGTTGCCTTGCCCCAGCCTTTCCTTTCAGGGGTTTAGCATTAGCCTATGAAAAATGCTTTGTTATATTACCTTGCCCCTGGCTCCAATGAATTGCTCTGTAAATCACACTATTGTTAAAGTGTCCTAGGAAAACCAAACCACTTTCTGGGGCTCTGAGAGCGCAAGGATATTAATCAGAGGCAGCCATTACTGAGAGAACATTTTTTTTTAAAGGAAAGAAATTTTAAAAAAAAAAACAAAACACAGTTTTTAATGTGTAGAGCTTGGAGAAATGGGACTGAGGCCAAACCAGGATATCTTCACTCTTCCATACATACTCTGATACAGCGATATGTCTCTCAATACTTTAAGTCCACTTCGCTTTAGAGCAAAACAATATAGAACACCTGCTGCATGTTAATGATCTTGCTCAAGCAACAAGGGTGAGAACAGGGCTGGGGGTGGGGTGGACCCTACAAATCAGGAAGAACCTTCAATCAGATTCATTGGAGACCCAAGTGATCGCTGAGGATGGGTAGGTACAAGCCTCTCCCAAGTGTTCCGAGAGGTGCCTGTCCTTGACTGTGGCACAGGCAGTGCTGGACCAGCTCTGTAGACTCCAGCTAAACCTTAGGGAGCAGAAGCGACAACAGCACTGGTTTCTCAGACTCCTGTGTGTGACAGCAGTCCGCAGGCCGACGCCTTTACAGAGAGCTCATAGAGCTCTCTGCGCTGGATGTGACGAGAAGACACCAGCAAAAGGGGACGGGGAGGGGAGAAAGGCCAGGGCTACTACAGCCAGCCAAATTCTGGAACGTAAGCTGAAAAATTTTTGCTTAAAAGATGTTGTTTTTTTGTCTTTCTGGCGCCTTGCTTTCTGGTTACATGGTTTGGTTGCTAATGAAATCTGAGGTAGGCTTGTCCCCTCCGATGACTTATCCTCTACCGATCTGTGACGAGCACAAAAACAGCACTTCTCTAAAAGCATTCACTAGAGACAACAGTTTAACTCCCCGATATTCCCAGAAAATTCTAGAAGTGGAGAGAGTGGGAGGAGTCCACGGATTAACTGCAAAGAAAACATTGAGACAAAGGCCGAATTCCTTCTGTCCTGTTTCTGCACTCCCCAAACACACAAAGAAATAAGAATCACTGAAACTATCACTGGCCTCCTAATATTTTGGCATATAAAGTTATGGCTAAGCAAATGGACTGCGAGTTCAGGAGGCCTGGGTATGAATCATAGCTCTGTGTGTTGTTGGGCAATGGTGCTTTTTCTCTGGGCCTCAGTTTCCCCATTTGTAAGAACTGGAAACAATAACAGTATTGACATGATACTGATGTGATATAATCCATGAAAGGGTCCCGTAACATTACTAGGCAAGTAGGAGGTGCTCAGTATTGTTACTAGCTAAGTATTAAAATACATTTATAAGTTATTATAATCCGCACTCACTTTTTGGAAAGGAGTATACTTTATATACATTTACTTACAACGCATTATGAGCATTTTTGCATTTCATTAATCTCCTGAAACAGTTTTAATGTGACAGACTATGCCATTACTTGAAAACACCCTAGTGTATTGAATCAATCCCCTGTTGCTGGACTATACTGAGATTGTCCTCAGTACTTGGCAGCAAAAATACCCATTGAGGAGCAGTCTTGTAGAAATTCCATGTACATATCACTGGTTATTGCCTTAAGGTGAATTCCTAGAATTAGAACCACTGAATCAAAAGAAATGCAATTAAAATGTCCCCAAAAGAATAAATACAGGGACAAGAAAAAATAGAATGCCACCACATGAAGATGACTACTAATGTAATTTGAACATGTTAGATATGCCTATGTTTTCATTTTTACTTATAGGAGATTGAAACTTCAAGGACAAGATGGGCAGATGTTTCTTATTTCTTTTCCCTGCTGAAACCCACTAAAATGACAATAAGGAACTAAAGAAGCATCAACCCATGATGTCAAGGAGACTAGAATAGGAGATGGCAACAGCAAAAGACGTGAATAAAATTTTGAGGGCTGAAAAGTAGACCAGATGAGTAAAAACTGACTTAGTGGATCAGAGGAAACGAAATCCATGCTGTGACTTAAACTCCATGACTGACTTTAAAAGAAGCAGCTGGGCCTCCAGACCCCTCATGGCCCCAAATAAGAAGACAGTGTGGCCCCTGGAGAGACTTCAGACAGCCTCTGCCTCAGGCATGTGAGGCCCTGCCAAGGGCAGGACGAGCACCTTCCTGACAGGGTGTATTCGCGTCACAGCTGGCACCCAGTGACAGGTGGGGCTCTAGCCCCTTCCTCACCTTGATCCCCACAGTGCTGGCAGCCAGGCCTGTTACCTCCCCAAATACCTATTCTTGATCCCAGACAAGACCTTGGAGGATTCTTTTATGAGCAACTGATGCATCCAAGCAAAAAGACTAGAGAATATCCTTCCATGAAACATCTCCCATAAGCTATGGAGAATTCCGACAACTGATAAAAGGTGTCCCGCTCCATGCAGAAAAAGTCACTGGATTTTTGAGAAAAGCTGTTGACATGCATCACATCAGAAGAAATCAAGCTACCCACAAAGAGATATTCAGAACAAGCTGTGCAAATGACAGGAGAAAGCTTAAAAGGAAAAAATATTGCATGCATGAAACAAGAAGAGAATGCTAAGAAATTAGAAAACAAAACAACCTGAGTTGTTAAATATATGATCAACTTTCCCTCTCAAAGGTGACTGAGGAAATATCTCAGAACATTTTTTAAAATTATAATAAAATTAGAGAAAAGATATAGAAAGGGTATGTTGTTATAAATATAGAAGAGAAGAAAACTCAGACAGATGCCAGAAAGAGAACCAGGAAACAGGGGGAAGGAAATCACAGCATATTACAGCGGAATATTAGAGCTGAACTGCAGTATAGTGAAACACCACACAGTGAACGAGAAAAGGCATGGCGCAAATACAGCATTCTGGCATAGTCTCCTATGACCAGGAATAAAAAGATCACAAAATTTTCTAAGAAGAAATTAAAAAATAAAAACACAAGTCACTTCCCAAAGATGAAGAATCATGATGTTAAATGAAGACAAGGTAGAAATTCCAAGAGAAATCACATTGTAATGTAGAATTTTATATCCAGCCAAACTATCGGTCAAGGACACCAACTGATAAACAATTTCAAGTCTCCAGGAAGTATCTTCTTTTCCCAGAAAGCTATTGATGATTTACTTAAAACAAGGGCATAAGAAAAGAAGAAATAGGGGAAAAGAAAGCTGACTCCCATTATGTATTATTTATTTTACAGAAAAAGTTTTACAGTGGTATCTTGGTTCACAAACTTACTTCTTCCCATGATTCTGATTGCAAACTGAACAGGATGAAAATGGAACCAAATTTCCCCCATAAGGGCTATGTTGAACCTGAACATAGTTCTAGAATCTTTCTGGCTGAGGGATATTTTTATTCCTAGGAAAAAAACGTCCCTGTGGTGATTTGAGTTATGTAGTCTCCTTTCCTGGAATCCAGGTGATCACAGGTTTAGGACAGTGGGTGAAGCTTTCTGGTGTAGCTGAATGTCCCAATAAACCTTTTATCTTGGTGTCCTCATTCTGAAGGTAGATGAGATCATGTAAACTCAGGGATAATCAGCGCCGTCTGGCCAGCTCCTAGACAGACACTCCCGAAATGACCAACTTATCCCTATGCAGAGAAGAGATCTGACCCAATATTTATAGTAACAAAAGCTACAACATGCAGGTCAAGCTTCATTCTGCCTTTTGTCAGCTATTGGACAACTGTAGGCCCCCGGGAAGAACCAGGGTTCACAGAAAAAGTGGCTTTTAAGTCTCTGGCTGTCCCAGGAGAAAACACAAATCATGCTTTTAATGGGAAGCAGGCAAGGGCCCCAGGTTCTGCCTATGTCCATTCCTTCCTGTGCTCTTTGACCATGCCGTGACTGTGTCATTCCCTTGGCTTCATCCTCCTTGATCTGAAAGAAGAGAAAACAAAATTGATCTCTTGTTTAATTTGTTGAGATAGGGCCTCGCTTTGTAGTTCAGACTGGCCCTGAGCTCACTGTGTAGCCAAGGCCAGCCTCAAACTCACAGCAATCCTCCTGCCTCTGCCTCCTGAGTGCTGGGGTAACAGGTGTGAGCCACCACGCCTGGTCACTCTCTTATTTTTTTGTTTTTAATGTAATTAACTATTT
This sequence comes from Petromus typicus, assembly GCA_004026965.1. Classification (NCBI taxonomy): domain Eukaryota; kingdom Metazoa; phylum Chordata; class Mammalia; order Rodentia; family Petromuridae; genus Petromus; species Petromus typicus. The sequence continues at coordinate 24,634 of PVIR01022373.1, forward strand.
TGACTGCTGTAATTTGGAGTGCCCCAAATAAGTAAGTGGTTAATGAAAATGTAAACTTGGTTTTTCTCATAGAACCTAGAATATGTACTGCATTCTGGAATCAAGTCAATTCTGCTCCAAAGGGTCCTTCATTCCAGGAGCACTGAATAACCTTGATCATGTTTTTACGCCACTCTGACAACAGCGGTTCTGGCGGTGGAATTGCCAGGCCAGAAACATCAAGGTCACTTGGACACTTGTTGGGAATGCAGATCTTCACATCTCAACACCAGATCTAATGCGTCGGAGAGTGGAGGGGTTAAGACTGGAAATCTGTGTGACTCTAATACTTGGGGAAGTTTGAGAATGAATGTCTTCCAACATTATCCTTTTGTGTATGATCACAGTTTGACTGGAGCGACTTTCATGTTCCAACTTACCAGATGGAAAAGTGTAGCAGTTTTGTGAGCAGGCCAGGAAATGGCATGCATTGCTTCTGCTTGCATTCATTTGGCAAAACCGACTCATGTGGTAACCCTTAACTTTGAGAAAAAACTGGGAAACAAAGTCTTTGGTTAGAGAGCCAGACCGAGCTACCCTTCTGTTACCATGGCAGAGGACAGAGCGCACTAGGAGGATAGCCAACTGTCTCCACGATGGCACAAGTCAGGGGGCAGCAAAGGGAAGTGCCAAGGGGGTGTTGAAGTGTCTCCCTGCATGTCATGCTCAGGGAGTGACCCTCTCATCAGGCTGAAGGGCAACCTGTCCAGCAGGGTACAGACTTAAGAAGATCCAGGAGGAAAATAACAGCAAGAGTATACCTGTATTTGAATGTGCGGACAGGAGATTTTAAGGGTGAATTAATACAGGTACCTAGAAAACTAAACACAAAACAGAGCAGTCTTAATTCCAAGAAAAACAAGAGGGTGACTGAAAAAGGAAAGATAATGATAGGTTTCTATGTGGCTTACCTGGGCATAATATTTATATAGTAATAATGTAAATATTTAATATTAGTTTAACCAAAAATAGTTATTTGAGTGTTCTGGGAAGACAAGCGGAGGAAAAGTGTCTGCAGGTCAATTTGAGGGGGGTAATAGACGGTATTTCCATAGTGCCTGCTGTATGCAGATTTTAGCTTACACTGATGAGAGATGTTCAGGTTTTAATCCTCACAAGCACTTTAAGAGGTGGACACTGCAGCAAACACTTCCGGACGAGGAGTCTGGGCTGCATGGCAATCAGGCAGCTTGTACAGGCCTGTAGCAGTAAGTGCAGAGACTAGGAATCCACACGCTTAGCTGTGTTACAATCTTGCTTGCACGGTAGGGAGCTAAAAGACAGTATCTAAAAGTCATAAACCAAGAACAACAGGATAAGTCTATTCCCTGTAAAGTAGGACACATTTTTTTTTTTTTTTTTTTTTTTTTGAGACCAGGTCTCACTTTTGTAGTTCAAGCTGGTCTTGAGCTCAGCCTCAGACTCACAGCAATCCTCCTGCCTCTGCCTCCCAAGTGCTGGGATTATAGGCGTGAGCTACTATGACACTGTGATATGTGACACTGATTACTGATAGGGCGTGAGTCAACCACGTCTGGTATTGTTGTATGTGGTGACTAGGGATCGAACTCAGGACCTTGCAGGCAGGCGCTGGAACCACTGAGCTAAATCTCTGGCCCAAGAAAGGCACAAAGATTGAGAAGAAACAGATACAGCTGGCAGTGATCACTTCTGGTCAAGGAGTAGCTGGGAGTGGTCGAGGGACTGCTGTTTCCATTGTCATTGTTGCAGTCCTGGCAGCAACGTCTGACTTTTAAATCTCTTAAACAGCACTTTGATCAAAACTAATTTTTAGGAAAAGAACAATGACAGGAAAATGGTCCTGGCTGAGTTAACTGAGAAATAGCTAAAAGGGCTGGAGGTGTAGCTCAGTGGTAGAGTGTGTGCCTAGGAATTAGAAGTCCTGGCTCATCCTCAGCACTGTGGAAAACAAAGCAAGATGGACCCGGGAGGGAGGGGGTGAGGGAGGCAGGGAAGGGCCCAGGGGGAAAGGCTTAAGGACTCTCAGAGAAGTTTGCAAGGGAAAGTTATGGAAAGAGGGAAGCAAGTTTCCGCAGAGAAGTGGAAACAAGAGGAGGGTCTTCTTGCAGAAATGACCAGCAGGGGCCGGGGAGTTAGCTCGGTGGTTCCGGCGCCTGTCTTGCAAGCGCAAGGACCCGGGTTCGATTCCCCGGTAACCACATAACAATACTGGGTGTGGAGATTCACGCCCAGCAGCAACCAGTACCACATACCACAGTGCCGGGCGTGGTGGCTCACGCCTGTAATCCCAGCACTCGGGAGGCAGAGGCAGGAGGATTGTGATGTGAGTTTGAGGCTGAGCTCAGGGCCAGCCTGAACCACAAAGCGAGACCCTGTCTCCAAAAACCTAAAAAAAAAAAAAAAAAAAAAAGAAATGACCAGCAGAAAGGAAGAAAACCAGAGAGAAAGAGGAGGGTTGAGGCTGACCGACTCGGAGACGCTCAGACCCTCCAGTGTCCCGCGTGCAGACTCTGAGGACAGAGCTGGGGCTCCAGTGACTGGAAGCCGAGGTGGCTTTGGTCTGGGCCTCAGTTTGAAGCTCCTCCCTCAGGACCACCCCAGCGGAGAGCAAAGCCCAGACCTTAAAACTGAAGGCAGGAAGGAGAAGCACAAAGCCACTCTGAGGTGACAGGACAGAAGCCCACACTACGCCGGGCAGCCTACGCTTGTCCGTCACGTGGCCTTGGGGCAGCCAGTCTCTCTGAGCCTCAGTTTTCTCTTCCACATTAAACAAATAAAACAAAACATGCGTATGTAGAACATCATACCTGTCACAGCCAGTTTTCCTTTTCCATTTCCCTGGGGCCAGTTATTCGGGTGATAAAATTGAGGTTCAGAGAAATGAAGCAAACAGCACAGTTGCATGGTTCGTGACAGAACCTGGATTCTAGTCCCACTCTTAATTCATCTTTGTAAACTTTCAGTGTCAGAGAACCATATGGAGCTTCAGAAAAATCTCTCCAATTTATAACGGAGGAAACCGAAGTATACCCCCCCCACCGGCGCATCGGTACCAGAATCAGGACTCAAACCCAAGTGTCTTGGCGCCGAGTCACCGGCCCTCCCAATGCACAACACGCGCTGTGAGAAGCCCCACGGCTGGTGACACAGTGCCGCCCTGTCCCTCTGCAGCCAGTGGTTGTGGGCGTGGTACCTTCCTTCTCGTCCAGCTGCGCGTATACATCTTGTTTCAGACCATTCATTTGTGTGGTTGTTTTATTTAGAATATTTAATCATAGAAATAATAACAGCTAAGATCTGCCCCATCACTGATATTGAGCTCTGTTTATGGATTCAATGGTTTCAGGAGAGGGAGGATGGAGTGTAGCTCAGAGGTAGGGCAGAGGGCTAAGAAGGCAGCGGAGGGGCCAGGCATGGTGGCACATGCCTGTAACTTCAGCACTCAGGGAGGATGAGGCAGGAGTATCTCAAGTTCCAGCCTAGCCAGATGTCCAGGCAAACAAAAGCTGAGCCAAAACCCCAACCAGTTTGGGGTCTGGGGCTCCAGATCCAGCTCACCCTCTCTGATGTCCTCAACCCGTATAACCCAATCCACACAGCTCCCTCGGGCCCGCATTGTCCTGACCATGTCCCCCGGACACTGAC
>PVIR01022374.1:0-28279 GCA_004026965.1 Petromus typicus
GCACTCCATAATGGGGATTTGTACCAGTATAAGACACAACTTAATTCTCATTTTTTCCCATAGCCCTACCCACCCTACCACCCCCCCATATACATAAAATTTGTTTCCTTACTTTTTTGTTACAATCTCAACATTGTCCCCTTTCACCTTATTTTACATTGAGCATTTTCTATTTCACAATATATAACATACAATGCTTCTTTGACTTTTATCCCTTGCTCCTGATTTTGAAAGCAAATCTGATTAAGAGGCCAGCAATAAATACCGAAGGCACATCTTGAATGTTATACTGACTTGAGGTTTCCTCTACCATATCACTTAGCCTGCCGCCTTTAAATTCTGCTTTATACAGAAATCAACAACAAAGCTTTGCTGTTTTTGTTGTTGTTGTTTTACACCAGAATAACATATGCAAGGGTTTTAATTCTTCATTCCCAACTGAAGAGTCATTAGCCTAACCATGACTGTCCACATTCTTATTAGCAGCTTGATTTTCTGAACTCTGACTAAAATCACCCATCAAGCACTGTTCACAATGTTGTGAGGTTTCTCTAGCTTGCCTCTCCAAACTTATCAAAATTCCTCCTGTTATTCATTTCAAGAAATTCCTGAATCCCATGATTAAGTGTAGTCTCAACAATAAGTCTAATTCCCTGATTCCAGTTTTCTGTAAATTAGTCAAAACAACACAGCTGGAACAAAATACTGCACCCTGGGAATTTAAAGCAGGATATGTTTCTTTGGGATTATTGTTCTAAAGATTCAGTTCTTGGCTGGCCAGCTTCAAGGTAGAAATGGCATGAAGGAAGGATCTATTGAAAGAAAAATACTCACTCAGTGGTATTTAGGAAGGAGGAAAGAAGATGGCTCAGGAAAAGGAATACATACTATACCTCTTCCAACCAAATCCCACTTACAGCACACAAGATTTTCAGGGAACATTTTAAATCAACTCAAAATATCATCAGTATAATGTAATTATATGTTTGTGTAATTTATGTTAAATAAACTAATAGTGGACTGAGACAATTGTAAATTACATTTTCAAATATTTAATGTATGATTGTTTAATCCTGGTATACATCAGTATACTATGTCCATTGATTTCTTTTTCTCTTACATGAGATGTTGACATTTTGACATGTCTAACTCTCAAGTTTTTCATTCAATGTGTATCTAATTCAGAAAGAATCATACAATAAATTTGAAAGGTCAAAGAGATAACAATTAATTGTCATCTTTTAATTCTGATATGTAATACAGACTTATACAAATTTGTATATGAATATAATATATCATGCATGAGTTTTAATGCTTTTCATTTAAAAGAATCTGTTTTACATAGATGTTCATAACGAACCAGTATTTAAAGTGGATTTGAAATGAAACATCATAAGAAAATATTCAGTGAAAAGAAATTGCCATACACAATTAAATATAGTACCATTAAGAAACAGCACTCTGATTTTGCTGAAGCCTATGTCTTGGAATCAGTCAAAACACAAAATACTTTTGAAGTTCATAAAAATTCCCTGTGTGTTTTCTGTACGATATATTCAAAATAGAACATTATGAAAGTGAGTTTTTGCTGGTAGCAATTTACAAGCTAGAATCATGAGCTACAGAAATTAGAAAAGTATTTGAAATTCCAAATAAAATAAATATATGAAAGAAAAAAATGTAATGAGAATATGAAAATATGTGAAGTACATTTCTGAGGATTTGGGTGAGTATTTAGCCAAAGATCGAGTTCATGAACGTAAAATTCTTATGTATTTCCATATTTTCAGCATCTAAAGAACTAATCCAAATATGACCATCTTAGATACTATTGATATTTTGGGATGGATAACAATATTATCTCTTAATTTATAGTAACCAGTATTCTATAGGTTGTATTTTGTGTCACATTCAAGAATATAATTTCAATTTCTGATTGAAAATCACTACTATGCATTAACAATTTCTATTTTATTTTTTCAACTGAAAATTCTAATTTCTAACTATTCTTTGTCAAAAGTAATGATGCACAAAAATTACTCTCTACAGCTTAGTTTGCTTATCAATACTTAGTTTATACTTTTTCACCCAGAGGTTTCGTTGTCTCACATTTAGTTATCTTGGATGGTTTTGGCTTGATCTAGTCAAATTGCTCTTGGGTTCAATTTCATTTTCACGAAATATTTGTATATATCATGTTGGGACTTTAAAGTTGTGTCTTATACTGGTACAAATCCCCATTATGGAGTGCAATCATGATGTGTATATTTAATGTACCAATAAAGATAATTTAAAAAAACACTAAAAAAAAGGTAATCATAAAATGTGAATTTTTTCTTCTTATGATGATAATCAGAAACCCAAAAAGAGTCCAAACAAAATGCACATTCAAATCTCCACTGCTATTGATGTTACCGCATGCATTTGGAAAGAATTATAGTCAAAATGAGAAAACTGAGGCAAAAGGAAATCACTTGGTATTCAGTGTGGAATAAAAAGTGAAAACAACAGTTCATCAACACTATGTGAAATTAATTGAGTGAGATGTAGAACCTGGTTTGCAGATTTGAATCAGTTAATTAATTCTATAATGGTGTGTTTGTGTACATTTCATGAGAGCTCTGGGTTCCTAACCGATATATGATATGTGAGTATTTAAAGAATAAATATAGGAATAAAATGATCATCATTAATTGAAAGTTTGTTTTAAAATTATATATAAAACATTTTTATACATTGAGTAAATAAAACTAATATTTATATTTCATTACATTAAAATGATGTCAAATATTAATAAAAAATTCACAAAGTAAGATAGCAATTTATAATTTGGAGAGAGTCATGTTGCACATGGAGTGTACAAATGACATTTATTTATTTATTTTTTTGACACAGGGTCTCACTTTTGTAGTTCAGACTGGTCCTGAGCTCAGCCTTGAACACACACAATCCTTCTGCCTCTGCCTCCCAAGGGCTGGGATTACAGGCGTGAGCCACCACACCCGGTACTGTAGTTATATCGTTCTGATTGCTAGTGGGCGTGAATCTTCACCAATTGCATTGCTGTATGTGGTTACTGGGGATTGAACCTGAACGTGGGCCCTTGCATTTGCAAGGCCGATGCTGGAACCACTGAGCTAAATCTCTGGCCCCAAACGACGTTTATTTTAACTTGGTGTTACATTTAGTCTAAAAATTATCTGTTAGAATACTTTCAGTCATGGCTTTTTGTCTTTTTTTGTGTGCTTCAAGCTGCTCTTGAGCTCACTATGTAGCCCAGGCTAGCCTTGAACTCATGGCAGTCTTGCTGCCTCTACCTTTTTCAGTCATGATTTTGACTTTAAGAACTTCACCTTTCTTTTATACAAACATTGAAATAAAAACAGAAAAGCAAAATAATCTTCATAGTTTTTCATTCAGTACTTTGACTTTTATTACTATATAAATAACAAAATTTTAACTTTTTATATCTTCCATTTTTCTCACTGACTCAATAATCTGTACATTTCCAAATGTATAGAAATCAAAATGCAAATGCTGAGATACAACAGTATGCTTTTATATAATAAGTAAAGATAACATTCAACTATTGTAATTTCTCTTTGAAAAGGAAGTTTGAATTTGAAATTTTTCTAAATTCAAGTAGTAAGGATTTGTTCTGTTAGTACTTCAAAAGATGACTCAAAAAGGTAACCAAAAGTCTGGGTATTAGTCCATAGAGTTTGTTACAGAACAATAGCTAATAACTTTAAATATTAGATCTTTTGTTCTTTCTTGAGACTATATTCAATAATATATCTGGTCAGCATGCCTAAATTTCTCAGATATTTAATATTTTACTTTATATAAATAAATTAAGTTTTGGAAAAAATACAATCTAAAGCTTAGAGCTTGTCTTCAGCAATACAATAATTCTATATGTTATAGATTAAGCTTTTAAACTATTTTAGACATCATTTAAAATGGACTCACAGTTCTTCAGAAGAAATATACTTGTAAGAAATAGAGAAACTGGCTATAAAAGAATGCCAATTTAATTGTACATATAGAAATACATATGAGGAAAGGGGACAATGTTGACATTGTAACAAAAAAGTAAGGAAACAAATTTTATGTATATGGGGGGGTGGTAAGGTGGGTAGGGCTATGGGAAAAAATGAGAATTAAGTTGTGTCTTATACTGGTACAAATCCCCATTATGGAGTGCAATCATGATGTGTATATTTAATGTACCAATAAAGATTTTAAAAAAAGAAATACATATGAGAAATGGGCACAGAAAGAGAAACACTGATAAGCTATGGAGGTGTCACTTAGATTGCCTTTTTGAGAATTCATTATAAGAACCATGGTATCTAATATCCCTACATTAACCATGCATAATTTTAAAACTCTGTGACTTTTTAAAGTTCTTTTCATGTGCCATAGTGACTTTTTTTCTAAGGTCCTTAGACTCTTAATAACTCAAAGAAGGAAATTTTAGAAATGTTACCTTGTGTGCTTACAACATATAAGAAAGTGATGGGAACTGCTAACAGCTTACTCAGATTTAAGTCTTACTTGGATTTACAGATGTCTGCACTACCCTGCCCTTTGGGATCAACTACTGGGATTATTATGAACATCTTCCCTGCCCTGTGGAATCTTAAATTTACAAGGATAACTGCACTAGGATTATTGGCCTTAAGACTTACTCGGATTTACCTACTTGGATTTTGCCCTATGGGATTTTAAACTATAAAGATTATTGTGGGACCACCTTGTTTCATGCATGCTAGGATTATGCATGTGAAGGCTTGGTACCAAATAAAGGTGCGGCAAGCTCAGGGAATAGTCTGTTTTATGCCTGTGTGGTGTTTTACCTTTTGCAGCTGAAGCTCAGAGTAGCAAGAGTAGGCTTCTCTTCAGCTTTTTCCTCATGGTTCTGACTTTGTTGTTTGCTGATTGTTAATCCTTTTGCAGTGTGACTTACAAGGGACTGGAGTTTGTCACAAAGGTTCTGGCTGCATCCTCTTCTCCTGTCTCACACAAGAAAGTAAATGAAAACTAAAATTAATTTTAAAAGTTATTTATTTCCAAAGTTAACAAGAAATTCAAGCTCTGATGTCTAGTTTAGTTTATGTGTAAAACTCATAATTATGCTTTCTTTTACTTCACTGTAATTCTTTTTCTATTTATTATTGCTTTATATCCAACAATTTGGTCTATAACTTTTTAAGAGATCAAGCCACACTTATAACTGCCTGTTATCACCTGATTTGTTTTACTAGGTCCATGAAAAATAAACAAATAAACAAACAAAAACACTATTCATCCAAGTTTTTACTAGGCTCTAAATCAAATACACATAGATGCACAGAATATATGGATTTAATCTCTTTTTTTTTAATCTTTTTTTTTCCTCATGCACTCCAACTTTCAACTGGAAAAAAAAATTAATTACCTACATTGTCATCTGGAAGACTTTTATGAGAAGTACACCCAAGAGCCAACAAAAAAAAGTTAATTCCCTCTATTGTAATTCCTTTCCTATCATCTTTTGTGGAGGCCTATGCCAAGGAGTTAATGGTTAAATGGTAGGGCAAAAGCACACAAGCTCTGTGAGAAGGGAATGGCCCAACAAGTTTCTGTTAATGAGGGATGTTGTGTTTGGCTACTGTCCATCCTTTTTCTCAAGAAAACTACCTAACCTTGAGATGGGTCCTTGCCCACACTGATTTTCTTCTGTCTTTTCCTCTCACATAGATATTCCAAATAAAACCCTATGAGTTTTCAGCTCCAATACTACTTCTTGGAGCATCCTTAACTCTGACTGCTCTCAGTGAAGGAATAAAGACTTGTTTTTGAGTAAACATTCATTCTCTACCCTATCATGGTCCATACTGAGACAACATCCTTCTAGGAAGTACTTCATTCTTGTCCCATACCCTTCAATTCTTGGTAATAAGATGCTCTATTGCAGAATTCTATATATTTTATTTTCCTGAATATAAGATAAATCATTTTGTTACAGTTTAAATAAATGTTTTTAAATAAACATATCAAACTACTAAATTGGGGATGCTTATCATAAATAGAAAGTATTTTTTCTACTTTTCACAAGTTCATTATGTCAAATATAGTTATGCATCTGTCCCAATGTAGTACTAAATATGATTAAATTCTTAGAATTTGTTATCTCCTTAAATCTTCTGACCTATAACTTTCCATAGACTCTAATAGTACTTGAGGAACTTCCTGAATATCAAATCATGTTTCCAAAATCTTCTTTTCTCAACTATGAAATAATATTTCATTTTAAAAGTCAACTTCCTATACTAGTTTCTTTTTGCAGTAATGAAAATAATTTCTCTGAGGGAAAATAGTAGAAAATAGGCATAGGTTCCAAGGAAATACAGTATAATGCTATTTATATCAGAAATAAGTCATCTTTTTCAAGAAGATTTCAATATTGTGAGTCGTCATTAGGAGAATTATTTTCAGAGTCTATCTTCTCTGTCTGATGTGCAGTAATTCCCTAGATTCAACACACTGAAACATTATGAAAGTCTTTTCCAAAGAACAGTTACCTAAAAGTTTATAGGCTCTATTGTTACAATCTCAACATTGTGTAAGGAAACAAATTTTATGTATATGGGGGGGGGTGGTAGGGTGGGTAGGGCTATGGGAAAAAATGAGAAATAAGTTGTGTCTTATACTGGTACAAATCCCCATTATGGAGTGCAATCATGATGTGTCTATTTAATGTACCAATAAAGATTTAAAAAAAAAAGTTTATAGGCTCTAATGTTCTTATCTCTGGTCACATCATACAGAACTGAAAGCTAAAAAACACAAAAATGAAGATGGAACCAAGCTTGATGGTACACATCTGACATTCAGATGTGTACAATCTGAGACAAAAAGGTTGCTTAGTTTGAGCACAGCCTGAACAGTTTAGTGTATCCAAAAAACATAAAAGGGTCAGGGATGTGACTCAAGTTCAATGTTTCCTTCTGGAAAAAAAAAAAAAAAAAGAATGTGTAAAGTATCATCAAAATATCAGAACAGAAGTGCCAAACACTTTTGCTTTTTCAAACTCACTGACTGTGGAAAAACAAATTAATTGTATTTGGGAGAAACTTAGGAGCAAATTCAGAGGTTTCTGTAACCTAGGGAAGCACAAGACCACCTGGACTGGAGCCAGTAAGGAAAGTGCAAAACTTCAGTTCCCTCAGAGTACAGCACCTCGTGATCAGAAGAAAACACTAAGCACTCAGTTCTTCTTGGAATATGGAGCAAGACTGGGTTGTGTGTCTAATGTTAATATTTTCCTTGGGGTTGTCCATGAGGTAATTTTTTGGACTTAATTGAATCTCACCACTAACAGGAAAGATCCCAGGTAAAGAACCACTGAGAACAAAGAAGATATATCACTACATTAAATAATTAAAATATAAAATCTATATCATTTCAAAACATATAGTAAAGTTCTTGATGTCTAATAATAAAATATATGACTATTCTGCATTTTAATTTGTAATGTAAGCACAGTAAGAAATTAATAAATAATAGTATACTAAAACAATTTCAATGATATACTAAAGTAAAAATTATACAAGTATGGTTTTCCTTTCTTTTTAAAATACAGTACAATAGTTACCCTTCAAAATCTGATGAGATGAAATGATACAATACTTGTATGACAAAACAAATTAGAGTGAGTGATGCAGACTTTATGGATACAGGAAAGTTAAAAAAATAAATAAAAAACAAAGATGATTCACATCCCAGGTGAGACAGTATGTAATGGCAAAGAATTTTGTCATGCTGGTTAGAAGTCTGGTGAATTTCAAACATATTTTGTTAATGTCATTTTCCATTTTCAAAAACCAAGTGACCATAGTTAACTAAAATTGCCTAGAGAGCAACTGTGTCTAAGAAGAGACACTTGCACCAAACCTCATCAACTTTCATGCAGTTAAACCTAGATATGGTTCCATTTTAATAATGCTTTTTCATTAAAATGGTATTTAAATCCACAAGCAAGTAAAGTGCATATAAAATATGTACATTCAGGAGACTGGATATGATAATACGTCAATGGACCTAACTTTTCAGGAAGCAACCAATTCTTTCTTGAGGGCAGCAAATGCAAAATGTCCTGAGGCAACACTGTTGTCAGAAATGTCACATTTTGTCATGTATTGAGGAGAGCAAAGGTACCAGTCTCCTTGGTCCATTACATATGTATTGTGAAAAGAATCACTACTGGACCCTCCACTGAGATCTCATTTCCCTGATCCTCCTAGAATTTCTGAGTGCACAGTCTTGCCATTACGTCATTTTCCATTTAATATATTATGTTCAGGCAAATTCTACATATACAATTTTATAAATGTATCCATGTGGACTAAGATATCTTCTTCATAATTAAATAAATTAGACAGAGACTAGAACTTAGGTATAAAAGGCAAATTTTATAAGTACTATAAGAAAATATCACATGGAATATTTGCCCTCAGGCTGCAGAGATTTCTTTAAACATTTACCAAAAAGTTTAGCATGTTGACACATGTCTGTCATCCCAGAACTTGAGAACTGAGGTAGGAGGATCATCAAAAGTTCATGGAGAGCTTGGACTATCCTGTGAGGTAAAACAAACTAATAAACAAATAAAAACCCAAACAACTATACAGTAAACACATTTATTAAGAGATTCATAAATTTTATTAATTTAACAACTTTAGCCCATTAAAATTGAAGTAAAATTTAATAAAAATTAAGATAAAAGTGTATGGAAAGCATATAAATAAGAAGGAAAGCACTATCTGAAAGATATTAAAAATAATGATTGAAATGTGAATAGAAGGCATTTCAAAGAAAATATAGAAAATATACATATGAAAAGATTTAACCCATTTATCCATTAATAAAATGTTAAAGTCAAAGTGAGAGCTATTACACACACAGTATATACTGCATACTCACAAAAATACTAATTACTACTAAATGTACAGCATAAGAGACTTAAATACTACTAGTAGCAAAAATGTTTTTTAAAGAAAAGAGTGAGAAAAGAAAATAAACAAGAAAATATAACAGGGACCATGTTCTGGGAACTGAGTATGCAGCAGGCATTCTGAAAGTGAAGCTGGGAAAGAAGCTCTATTAACAAGGGAAATTGCATCAATAGATGTTTCCCAAACCACAGCATATGAGCATGTTCTCAGATACTAGTGAAAAATGAAGCCAGCTGATAGATTTTTATAAGAATAATTAGAATGGATCAGGGGAGAATAAGAGGAAAGTGAAATTCAGCAAGATTTTTATAGTGTTTCATTCAGAAAAATGAGGATGCTGAAGCAAAGGAGATAATTATGCCCAGAAATCACAATGTCACCCTTTAAGGTTGAGGTGACTTCTGAGGCAAAGGAATCAGTGAAAAGATGAAGGAGCTAGAGTTCTAATATGTTGTCTGAGCCCATTTAAGTATAATGTAGAGAGAAGGGTGGAGGAGAAGAGCTTAGCTGGCTAAAAGCATCCTAACTTTCATGCTTGACTAACTTCTTGTCTACAGGGTAACTATTGATAGATTTGGAAAGCAATTGCCAAAGCACATTCTACTGAAATCAACAGATCAAATAAAAAATACAGAGAAAGGATTTTTTCCTATGTGTAAGGTAAAATAAAGTTTATGATAGTAAAGTGACTACAGTATTCTTCTGAAGTACATATATTAAGGATAAGAACCCTCTTTCAAAGCATCATATTCATTAATGAAAATCAAATGACTCTAATTTTGATTTTTAAAACACAATTTGCAAATATTAGGCTCTGAGAAGTACATTTCTGAAAAATTGGACTGATGATAGCTACAATCTTTCATGTAGTCTAGTCCTCCAATCTGAGCGAGTAGAATCAAGTGAATCTTTATACAGCATATAACAACAAGGTTGGTTTTATCATTCTCTTTCTCTTTCACTTTCTCCTACTTTCTGCTAAATGACTTCTTCATGCTTCATGAAGAAGCCATTTGGCATCTCATATCACAGACTTTAGTGCCTTGAAAAATCATTAGAGATAGTCTAATCACCAAAAAAAAAAGTAGTTTCTTTAGACCAATAATTACCAAATCTTTGATGAATTATAATTTTGTTTCAAGTGGCTATTTTGGTAGCTTTCATTAAAATCTGCCTACTTCTTCTTCCAAACAACTCATTTTCCCCCTGAAGTAAATGTTTATGTTTAGGAATTCACAGCATTCTTATTAAAGTAGATACTTGTTCTCTCAAAATCAAAGAAATTCTTATTTTTACCTTTAAAACCACAAACTGAATATAAATACACCAAAATCTCTTCTGAATGCATACATTAAAATTATAGTATTTCATCTAAGAAACTTTTAATAGTTTTTATAAGTTATTATTCTCTAGAAACAGAACCAGAGAGAATTGATAAATTTTTCAGGATCAACTTCAGAGTTAGGAAGGAAAATACAAAAAGGCCGAAGAATGGTAACATTCAGACTTGGCAGATTGTAAGGAAGAGCAATGAGGTTGGTATCAAAAGATTTACCACAGAGTAACTATTCTTCTAGCAATGGAAATAGGCCTTTATGTGACAGGAATCACTCATTATGTAACCTGGAGTTTAGAAGGACAATGTGCAAGGTGATCTCATGAATTGCTCCCACCAGTAAATCTGTACTTGATTCTCAAATCATGACTGATTTCATTAGCTTGTGACCTGTGCAGTCACATAGGAATGACTGAGGATATCAGCTTGCTGCACTAAATGCTCTTCTGTTGCTGGCTTCAGAAGTTGCTAACAACAGTGACATAGAACTCACTGATTTCAGGTAGACAATGAAGTATATAAATGAACATGAATTAGTTGTACAGACCACACCTGTGTGTAGTTTCTTGCTGCTGCAATTGCATATGACATACACATTTCCCATAAGTACCTAGTTCCAGTAGAACCAATACATATGAGTTTAGCATGAGTTAAAGTGTAAGATAAATCTACATCCTTAGGATATTAAACACTTCATTCAAAACAGTTTGCATTGAATGAAGAAAGAAACCGAGTACTTAGAAGTAACTCATAAAACCCTGCTGTGTCCTTTTCAGTCCTGCATTAACCAAATACTGCTCTGGTAATTGTGATCGAAAAGAATAGAAAGAAAGGACTATCAACAGCTCCTTTGGATTTCAGTTATTTCTCACTTTTCAGTGAGTGACGGTGTGAATCAAAAATTGAAATAAACAGTTTAGTTTGTTTTGTGCATCATTTCTGCTTTTCTGGCAAGAATGTGATACAGATGCTGCCTGAGTTATGAAATGTGAATTGAATCACTTCGATGACACTGTATGAGTTGAATGTATTATTTGAATTCAAATATGACATTGCATAAAATAAAGATAGATGGTGAAATTTATGTTAATAATTTAAAATAATTCATCTTCAAAAAAAGCAATAACTAAAATAGTGTTAAAATTATTAACAATAAATATTGTAAACCAAGAAAATATCCACTTAAAAAGTCATAGGTAACTTCCAATGACACATTTCCATCTTAAAACATTATTGGGCCCTAAAAATTACATATGTTTTCCTGGTCAAAATGTTGTGGAAGGTTCCAGCTGTATTCCACGAGCTGCAGTGTGTAACAGCACTCATGGCAGCTATGGAGGAAAACAACTACAGTTAGTAATGACCACAACATCTCCTCCACTCACTCCTTGCCCTCCATAAATGAATAGACTTGCTTCAAATTAAGGTCTTTCCAAGAAAACACAGAATCTCAGGGACAAATACTGCTCACAATTACTGAGGTAGCTTGCAAGAGGCTCGTTACTGGGACCAACTACAGTACTGATATTTGGAGACTTAGCTCATCACATTTCTTCCATCTTCAGTTATGAACTTTCAGCTAGCATGTCCTCTCCTTTATATAGCCAGATCTTTACTCTAGGAAATTTGAAAAAAAATTGAAATAATCATGCAACACTTTGTATAATTCAGTGGCAGCAGCACTTAGAGAAAATGAGGAAATGAATAGTGATGGATCTGCCGATGCAGTGGGTGTTCTATAGGGCAAATTTGAGAAGGACCCCTTTTATAACCTAATTTTCATGTTCTCGTAATCAAAGAGTGGTGCTAGTGATGACATTGTGCATCTCAATTTAGTGTACATTCAGAATCTATTTTCAAAAGCCTTGGAAATTTCAGAGCATTCCTCTTTCCTCAGTAAAATGTTACAAACAAATGTATGTCAGCTCCTTTTGGAGAGCAGCTTGAGCAATCACTACCATACATCCAGGTAATGGTATTTTGGATTCTTCCTCATCCAATTTTCACAATTACTCATGAATTCAAGGTATGAATCTGGCCTAATTCAGGAACCTGGAAAAGGATGCCTGTATTTACTTTCCTCGGAGCATTGCTAACTTATTTTACTTATCCTGTTCTTGAAACTCTGGTTATATGTATTAAACAGTACCCTTTAAGGTGGTCCTCCCCTCTACAGTATAGTTTGCCCTATACAAAAAGTAAAAATATAAGACATTATTTTCTTTTAAATTTCAGCTGAATAATGAAATGTTTAGTATAAACATGTTGAATATATTATTGAAAATATACTTATGCTAAAATAATAAACATTTGAAATTAAAATCTAACTGAATGCCTTACATATTTTTTACTCTTACAACACTTTCATAGAAATGAAATAATTTGCTACTCATTGTTTTAGATCTCTACTTACAGTAATACTTTTATGGATATTGAGATGTTGGTGCCATCAGGAGAATTATTTTCATTTTGCTTCTGAATTTTAACTGTTTTCTCCTGGCTTTTTTTCAAATACCAATGATTATAGTTATGTGCTCTGGTATTGTATGATAAGTCCTCGACCACAGAGCCTCATGGTGTCACTGTTGTCCACCTTGATTTGTCCCCTCATTTTATCCTTGGCAAATGAAGAATTCTCCCAGGAAACACAGACAGCTGGTGCTAGGCAGGAAGGTCTCACATAATCAATTCACTTTAACAGAGCTATTTTTTTTTTTTAGCTTTTTTCTCCTCCTGTATAGTTTCCCATGGAAAGTTGTAATATTTATACTGCAGATAATTGCTGACTCTCAGCAACCCCATCACCCAGTCTCCAGACAGCCAGTCCGCATTTATTTGATGCCCTATGTAGTGTTAAATCCTGTTTGTAAGAAAGAGTCCCCATATCACAGACACTAATGATTTCCTTTTTCTTGACTTAACCCCACAGCAAGTTCTCCTAGACACATCCCAGTACTTTGCAATAAAACATGGTCAGGTCTGTTGCTTGCAATTCCTGAATTTAAATCCCACTTTCTTCAGTAGTCCCAGAACCGAACCTGTTTAATTATGCTGAAATTACTATATCTTTATAAATGTCTTAGCCATTTTTTCACTGTCCTGACAAAATCTCAATACCTACAAAGAGGAAAACTTTATTTTGGTCCATAGTTTGAAGAGATTTCAGCCTATAATCAGTAGGGTCCAAGACAAGGTGGCATAGTTGAGAACATATAGGAGGAAATTTACTTAGAGTGAGGTATCCAGAAGGAAGAGAAAGAAGGAAGCAAGGAGGATGGGAGACAGATAAATCCACACAAGGACTCACTGTTACTGCTTGTGTCCAGATGCTCCCACTGAGTTGCATGTAGTCATGGGGGGGGGGTGCTATTCAGAACAGTCTCTATCTAGAGTGTGTGGTACTGAAGTCAAGGGTATGTGATTTCTAAATCAGTCTGCTGCTCAGTTTGGTATAGATAGATCTGGGTAGGACTGAGTGTGAGTGCTACATCTGTTATATTGTGAGTAGCTTGTAAAGGATATAAGGGACAGAAGGCACTTGCCCTTTTCTTGCTCTGCTGACTTCTTCCCACAATGAAATTCTCTATCTTTTTTTGTTTGTTTGTTTTTTGTTTTTAGAGACAAGGTCTCACTTTGTAGTTCAGGCTGGCCCTGAGCTCAGCCTCAGACTCACATCACAACAATCCTCCTGCCTCTGCCTCTCAAGTGCTGGGATTACAGGCATAAGCCACCACGCCTGGCAGTTTGGTATGTGGTACTGGTTGCTGGTGGGCATGAGTCTCCATGCCCAATATGGTATGTGTTTACTGATGATCAAACCTGGGCCCTTGAGATTGCAAGACAGGTGCCAGAACCACTGAGCTAAACCCCCAGCCCCGAAAAACTTCTCTTTTGCTCATCTAACATGACACCCTGCCTTGGAGCCAACTAACACTGGACTGAAATCTTTACAAACTGTGACCCAAATATACCTTTCCTCTCTTAAATTTTGGTGCCAAGTACTTTGTGTCTCCAATGAGAAAAGTAATAAAAGCACTCAACTCTTCCTAGTCGACTGTAGCTCCTAACAAGTCAGTCATAGCTTCCATAATCTTATCAGCTTTCAAATGTCCAGTGGCTTATGAACACATGAGGGTCTTGCAGGAACATTGGGGTATTAACTACAACATCTGGTCCTTAGAAGATTATGTACACCCTTTGTGCACCATTCAGTTACCCCATCTCCAATAGCTGTCAGTGTTACAACAGTTTTAGTATTGCTGAAAAGGTCAAGTACAACATCTTTTGATAATAATTGAAAACCTGTTGCATCTGTGAAAATTAAAGTCAATTAAGTTTTTCTGACATTCAATGGCACAGCACAAATGTTCCCATTCCAAAAGGGAGGGAAGGCAAATAGTGAGCAACAGGATCAAAGGAAGATTGAAACCCAGCAAACCAGAGATTGAATTCCATGATTTCAAATATAACAGCCAAGGCAAGTTGTGGCTAGATTTAAACTTCAGACTGATTGGACAGTCCCATTCTTATGGAACTGTTTTTGTGACTGCTTTTATGTATTGACTTTGCATACTCCTTGCTGTTTACTTCAAACGTATCATGACCCTAGCATTTCTAACTTTGTGAGATTTCCATGGTATTTTTGGATTCACTCTCACAGCTTTATGCACTTCCCTCTCACACACTGCTTGACTTCCCAGTCCTTTTGAAATCTCAGCCTCCCTGATCCCTCAGCTTTTACATTCAGCTTGCGTATAAAACAAATGCTATAAGTAAGATGCCAAAGTTCGCTGCCAGCTTGAGAAGCAGTCAGGTCCCCTTGAATTACAGCTTCATAGGGCTCTGATTCCTTAGATGGCTGAGAAATGAAAATTGAATCCTAGGGAAGAAATTCCCTAGGAACTAATTTCCTAAGGAGCCTTTTTTGAGCAAGGATCTCTGGGCTTCTATGCTCAAAGCAAAATCTTTCATTGGTTAACTCTGAGCTGGATAGGGTAGAATCTTGCTTAGTTCTGTGGTATCCTGTCATTAAGTACTTGACTACTTTTGTTGTTGTTGTTGTTGTTTGTTTGTTTATTTGAATATATACTTCAATTTCTCCTTTATGTTTTTTTTTTCTTTTAGAAAGATACTGTTTTAAAAAAACAAATAAAAACAAACAAACAAACAAAAAATACTTCAGCAGGATGGCAGTATGGGAGTAAATATATTCTAATTTAATTTCTGAAAATCTAAGATTCCCAGTGGAATCAAGATTATCTTTCCTTGGAATACTAATTTTTGCACAAATGAAACAGTCTTCTGCTTGAACTTTCCAGACTTTTCTTTTTTTAAGAAAACTGGAACTATTCCAAATGTACCGTTTTTCTCTTGGTTTTCAGGATAAACTGTACCAAAAGCAGCAAGTGGTACCTGTGCTACAGCATAAACATCGAACTTCTTTAGAATTTCTTCCACCAGTGTATTCAATCTGCCATGCTTACTCGCAGTCTCCACAAACTCTCAGGACATGAGCAAAATTTAGACAAATTTTCTGCCAGAACATTCGTAGTCTGTAGTTTGACTGCCATTGCCTTCCTGGTTCTGAAGGAACCAACCCTCCTGAGCCTACTCATTTTACTAGCAGCTTTCTTATTTCTTGAAATCAAAATGACATCTCTACTCAAGCTCAACAAATAGCATTTAGGGCTGCTTTGTCAACGAATATCTTCAAATCTTTCTAAACTCCTCAAGCAATCTAATTCTAAAAGCCCCCAAGTCAAATGGTCAGAAATAGTACCAACAACAACCTCATTACTTTAGTACTAAAATCGGAGGTATATCCCTTTGTACTGGCATACAACACCTGATACTCAAAGTTTAAAGAATGGAAGGTTTGTTTTGGCTCACAGTGTGTAGAAGTGTCAGTCCTTATCAGCTGGCTGCTAAGCAGCATGGCAGAAGAGCATGACGGAAGAAAGCCCAGCATAACGTGGAATCTAGAAGCACAGAGAGTGCAGAAGGGAGCTGGGGAGGGAAATGAGCCCCCTCAGGCCATTCCCCTATGGCCAGCCTTTGCTGGTCATATCCTTTGCTAACAGAAAGCCAGCTACAAGTCCCTATACTCTAATTATCTTCCAAAAGCCGGCCAGTGAGCACATGTCGATCTTGGGGGACATCTGTATATAAACTATAATAGAAGTATATCTTACTGAAGTATTTTCCTGTGAAGAAAATTCCTGAGATGAGATATCTGTAAGAACTACAGTAGCAGCTGGATCACAAAAACTTTTGTTTGTGAACCACGTGGGTCTGAAACAGAAGTGCTGAAAATTTATGTGTTTGTTTTTGTGAATCTCTGTATCAAATGACATTCACACCATGGACATCTTTTCCAGAACCATGGAACCAATAAAGTTTGTGAACTGTATAATCAAAGGAAAGAGAAAGGTGATGTCTGGGTTATTTCCCCTATTACTGGAACAAAATATTTGATACCACCACAAGAGGAAAGGCTTATTTTGGTACATAGTTTGTAGGACCCAGCCTATTGACTGCCGGTTCCAAGGCAGGACAGCGCAGGGCAACAAGGTAGAGGGAGGAGACATCCTCACAGGATGTCATGAAGAAAGCAGAAAGCATGATTTAGCCCAGATTTGAGGGGAAAGAGCTTCTACCAGCTCACCCGAAGGAACAGGCTACATCTGGTGTCCAAGGGTCCAGAAAATACAGGTACTTAATGTTTCCAAGTGCACATGTAGTTATACATTGGTTCATGGACAGGAGATTTTGGCAGAATTTCACTGCCGTTCATGAAATGTGCATCAGATGAGAGACACGACGATGCCATCTTCCCAGCACAAATATAAATGCAGCCACCATCCCCAGAACCATGAGATAAATTATGATCATCAACCAAGATACCACTGTGTTTTTATTGAGACATTTACATTTTTTAATCTCAGAATTCTGTTTTTTCTCTGACTGTATTACTCAGCTTTTCTTCATTGAGAAGAAAAAAAAAAATACCTAGCCTATGCCCCTTAAAAGAATGTTTTATTTTGGTTCACAGTTTCAAAGGTTTCTGTCCGTGAGTGACTAGCTCTAGGCAGAAATGTCACATGGAAGACTATTGTACGGAAAAGCTGCCCATTTCAGAGCAGCCAGGAAGCAAGGAGAGCACAGATGAGCTAACCAAAGAGGAAGGGCCTGCGAAGGATGGACCCTTCTGTGGCATGTCTCCAGTAACCTGATTCATCCATCTGGGGCTCACCTTCTACTAAGCTCATTTAGCTATGATCTCAGCAAAGGAGGTCTCCACTGATGTCTCTCACGGTGAAAATCAATGTCCTTATGATTCAAGTGCCTCTCTGGGCCCTCACTCTGAACACTGCTGTGCTGCAGATCAAGGCTTCAGTACAGGTCTTTGGGTGACATTCTGTGTTTAATCCATAGCATCATCAAACTTAGGGAACATGCTCTGTGAAGGTAAAGCTTTCCGGAGGTCTAATTCTTATGTGCAGTTCTGTAGCCTATGCTTCAGTATGAACAGCTACAGAAGATAATTATTTATTTAAACTCTGCCATTGAGGCTTTCTGGTTTTCAGACTTTTTAAGAAATTGATGGATGCTTATTCTGAATATATCCCCCTTGTTCTTGGAACTGTCAGTGGCACTCGACATTGCAAAGTTTCTGTGTACTTACAATGAGAATAGTCCCTATCCTTTTTAAATGCCTGTGTTACTAATCATTACATCAAACAGTACATCTCCATCTTTTCTTAATTTACCACCAGCAAAAACCTAATGGAAACTTTTGTGTAATGCTATGTAATGCTATGAGTTGTAATATTATATCTACCTTTGGTAGACAGACATTAAATTATATATATAAATTATATATATTTATAAATAAATAAATAAATATATATATATATATATATATGTATATATATATATATATATATATATACGTGCATACAATCAAGACCATTCTGGTACCAAATATCCAAGTTTAGGCATTGCTGAAGTAAAAGTAGAGCCATAGAAACAGGGGTATGGAATTAATTTGGTAGAAGGTCACATCAAACCTTGTGAATTAGGAAAACTGGCCTGAGAGAAGAAACAGATTGAGTCTGAGTGTATTTTCATTTAATTTGTGCCTTGGTCATGATTCACAATGAGATTCTGAATAGGTGACGCTGTAAAATCGTCCCATGCAAGTAAGAACATAGACCCGAGTGTTCCCTAACCAATACAACACTGCAAGAAATTGGACAGGAAATATAACATTGATGCCATGTAGAAGTTAGAAACCTAGATTTTCACTAAAAAGATGGTGGTACTAACAAGTAAAGTGATATGGACAGGACACTGCAGGATCTAGTACAATTGTTTTATATAATCTTGACCGTATTTATTTATTTATTTATTTTTTTAAAGATAGAGTCTCTCTTTGTAGTTCAGGCTAGCCCTGAACTCACTATGTAGCCCCGGCCAGCTTCAGACTCACAGCAATCCTTCTGCTTTTGCCTCTTGAGTGCTAGGATTACAGGCTTGAGTCACTAACCCAGTATTGTGATATGTGACCAGGAATCGAAACTCAGGACATTGCTCTTGCCAGACAGATGCTCAAAGCATTGAGCTAAATCCCCGGCCTGATTACATTTATATTTTGATAGATCATTATGACATATCAAAATAGTCTTGCTTCAAAATTCATATTAAAATCAAATATTCTTTGTGCTACATCAAAAGGAGAGAAACATAATCTCATACTCACATTTGGAGGTAGAAACATTAGTAAGTATTAAACCATGAGTGTAGGATCACTATAACAGTATCCACAGCCATACAAAAATAGGGGAAGAGATCAGCGCTTATGAACTTGATCTTTCTCTCCAGGTGATGATCTTGCCTGTTTTGTGACACTGAATGTATCCATCCTCAAAAGAAACCACACCGGATGCAGCTAAATACAGTCTTGAATTTTTCTATCCTTACAACTGTGAGCCGAAGATGTCTTTAAAAAAATAAATTATCTTATCTGTGTATATCCAATTATAGTAAGCAAAAATGACCCCAAATCATATTTATGTAAAGGTCAGATTTGATTATGCTATTCTCCCAATTGCTCCCTAACTTTCCACACTAAATTATTCGCTTAAAATTCATATATTTTTCATACATAATTGAATGTCTCCCAACTACTTCTCATAAGTATATTAAGTCTGGGGCCAACTTGAGATTCTATCCAATCTATTTTGTATACTAGAGATATATAAAATCTTATTTCCTGTTTTCTGTTTTTTTATCTTATCCAATCATTTTATTTTCGTTTTCTTTTTCAGTATCATGTTTCCCATTGGCCTTAATATTGATCCTTGTAAGGTAAATCATAAACACTATCTGTTAACCCTTTCTAAAGAAGAGCTTGTGCACAGTAGAAAGAGTAAAGTAAGGGTTCTTCACTTGTTACCCCTTCTTAAATTATTTTTTTTTCAAGTAGGATTTTGAATTATCTTCATTTCAAATGCACAGTGCACATATATTTGACCAGGACACCTCACAGTTATAGAAAGTAGACCATTTTTAAGATTTATGCATTAAATTTAAACAAAGAAACAAAACTCATGAAGGAAATCTTTAAAATAAACCCACCAATAATAATAATAATAATAATAATAATAATAATAATAGGAGAATGCAAAATAACTGGCTTCCTTTTGTTTGCATTTAATTTTGGTACTTTTTGGCAAATATTTTCATTAATATATTTCTTCACATTGTGTTTCATCGCCTATGACTTTAGAATACTTGACTATAAAAAAATGATGAATCCAAATGTAATAATGCTTAAAGTGCACAATGTCACACAATGTAGTGAAATATTGCAATTTATTAAATTATCCTTTGCACATTTATTTTAATCAAATAATTTTCCTTTGTATGCTAAAATACAAAGCTTCATGAAATAGGGTGCTCTTTACATTTATTTATTATTGCTGATTCTTCATTTTCACTTTCTCTATTTTTTCTTTTTAAATTGTATATTTAATATGATATACTTATAAAAGGAAATAAAATACGAGAATAAATGTCTTTTGTGTTATAAATATTCACAATACTTTTATGAGCATGTATCAAAAATACACCTGTGCAAATTAACTACAGTGAAATTTACAAAAGAATAATATTTCTAAGAATTTTTTAAAATGTATTGATGTAAATTAACAAGAAAATTTGGAATGAGGTGATTGTCTCACCATATATGATGCTTCTTTATGGGAAGAAAAATTCTTTTTTTTTTTTTTTTTTTTTTTAGGTTTTTTGAGACAGGGTCTCGCTTTGTGGTTCAGGCTGGCCCTGAGCTCAGCCTCAAACTCACATCACAATCCTCCTGCCTCTGCCTCCCGAGTGCTGGGATTACAGGCGTGAGCCACCACACCCGGCGGGAAGAAAAATTCTTAACTTGAATATGATGGTTAAAACAAATTGTATCAATTTAAAAATCAAATGAAAATATCTCCAAATTTACGTAGCACTTTGGGACAATAATATATTTTAAAAGTTAATATTTCAGAGACAAATAAGTTATTCATTCTAAGGACTGTATCACACGTGACTCAATACTACCAGGTCATGTTCTTCCAATATTCTAAGAAACATTACAAATCTAAGAAGACAATATTTTAGATTATCAGCCTTGGCTTTCTGGTGATAATATCTTCCATATCTTAAACTACTGGATACACTGTCTTCTGATTAAAGTAGGAAAGAAAAAATATAGAATACAAGGCAAAAAGATAAAGAGCAGTCACTAACCAATAGAATAAAAGAAGCACTAGAGTAAAATATAATAGCCTTTTGTAAGAATAATCAGAAATCACTCTTACTATGATAGAACCATAAGCAATAATTTAGTACACAGTTATCTCTCAGTATGGACTAGATTTAAAGTACAGTCAGAACATATTCAGTTGTATCACAAGCAGGAACAAGATAATTCTGCAAAGTGTTTATAAATAAACAATATTGTTGACCACATTTTTCATAAGAATTAAAGAATATGAGCATATAGTAGGGGCTTTGGCCTAGCAAATGTACTCAAAATTTAGCTTTTTTATTTTATTTTATTTTTTTTATTTTTTTTTGAAACAGAGTCTCTCTTTGTAGTTCAGGCTAGCCCTGAGCTCAGCCTCAAACTCACATCACAGCAATCCTCCTGCCTCTGCCTCTCGAGTGCTGGGATTACAGGCATGAGCCATTACAGCTGGCACTGTTGTATGTGTTACTGGTTGCTGCTGGGCATGAGGTGTGAGTCTCCATGCCCAGTATTGTATGTGGTTTCCGGGGAATCAAACCCAGGCCCTTGCACTTGCAAGACGGGCGCTGGAACCACTGAGCTAACTCCCTGACCCCAAAATTTAGCTTTCTTAATTTTGTGGTAAATCCACATTCAAACCAGAGTGATATATATTGACTCCCCAAACTATCTCCAGTTGTCATATCAGCATTTTAATTTCCTTTACACCTCAGCTCTAAAGAGGAACAATAGAACCCAAGCATAGTAATGATGGTTAAAAGAAAATAACACCTATCCAATACCATCCAAAGATCTATACCAGGTGTAAGCAAGGATATTATTCAGAGTATTCTGTGTCCATGGGAGAGGAAGAGAGCAAAATATTAAACTAGATTTGTGAATACCAATGATACTGCTCATCAAATGCAAAAATACTTTTTCATTTAAATATTTATGATCATATTAATAATTTTATATGCTATATTCTGAGAAGTTAATAAATGGAATAAATCATCAATTGGCCAAAGAAGAGTGGTGGGGACTGTAGATTTAGCTGGTGTCTCAGAGGCTTTGGAAACCACACCTAGCATTGCCTTGCTGAGGAAACCCGAAAGTCTGCAGTTCAAAGGCTTAATAATGTTGTTTGCAGGGTCAGGGATATAGCTCAGAGGTTCTGGAGCCTGTCTTGCAAACGCAAGGACCTGCTTCGATCCCCGGAAACCACATAACAATACTGGGTGTGGAGACTCACGCCCAGCAGCAATCAGTACCACATACCACAGTGTCGGGTGTGGTGGCTCACGCTTGTAATCCCAGCACTCGGGAGGCAGAGGCAGGAGGATTGCTGTGATGTGAGTTTGAGGCTGAGCTCAGGGCCAGCCTGAACTACAAAGCAAGACCCTGTCTCAGAAAACCAAAAAAAAAAAAAAAAAAAAAAAAAAAAAAAAAGAAAGAAATTTAAAGATGCATTTTTCTCTGACTCCTGTGCACACCCCTGCCTCAAGTATAGCAAATGAACAATACATGGGAAGAAAATGACGAGAAAGACAGAATGATAAATAATGAAAAAGGACCTGAATTACCGTCTAGGCTCTGCCAAATAACATTGGAAAAGACAGATATATACAAGGTTTAAGACTCAGTCATTTTACTTATTAATGAAAGGAGTAATATTTTTCCTCCAGGTGCCCTAGAGCTCTCTTGTGTCAGGTGAAATGGCTGTCCAAGTGCTTTGGAAACTATGAATCCATTTCCACAATTGTAAAATTTTATCAGAAATGATATACTAAGACTTGCAGCAACATTTTTAGACAACATTCCTTGTATTTTTGTCTTTCCTCAATATTTCATGATTATTATTAAACAAAAGTAAAAGAATAATATATCAGAATAAATGTCTACTGAATAGAATTCAGGTTAAAATTCAATGGGTTTATAACAGGAGTATACACAATGATCTCTCTTAGTTCTTCATCATTTCTTTTACAAGTCTTACTTTGCCGCTTCAGCCAAACCTTTTTATTATGCAATGTCCATGTATCATTAATTGAATACAAATAGTAAAAAGGATGACTTTTCCTGTCACAAATTTATGCATTTCTATTTATTCCTGCCTTCTTCTCTTTAGCCATTGTGCAAAATTTATTTTTCCTTATTTTAAAAATATATTCCTTGGGCCAGGGATTGAGCTCAGTGGTGCTGGCACCTGTCTTTCAAGAACAAGGTCCTGGGTTAAATCTCCAGTAACCACATACAATAGTGCCAGGCATGGTGACTCATGCCCACAGGCAATCAGTACCACATACCACAGTGCTGGGCATGGTGGCTCATGCCTGTAATCCCAGCATTCAGGAGACAGAGGCAGGAGTATTTCTGTGAGTACCAGGCTCCATAGTTAGCTCAAGGTGGCCAGCCTGAAGTACAAAATGATGTCTCAAAAAATAAAAAAAAAAAGTAAATTCCTTTACTTGTCCATCATATTACATATGTTCTTTTGTACAAAGTTTACTTACTATAAAAGAATTCACATACTCATTCTACTTTTCCATGAAATATTCACCCATCAACTCAGTTTAGTTAAGATGTTGCCCTCATGACTCTGCTACACAGCTCTCTCTGTGGTCATATGACTTCCACATGATTTATCCCACAGTTTCTTATGTGAGAATCTCACTCCTAAAATGGCAACAATGAAGGGGTGGAAATATTAAAGGTGGACCTACTGAACAAGATCAGAGAGTCTGTACTCTATACAGGGATTAATGCTGCCTTTTGTCATGTAGATCAGAATGGTTTCTATAAGAATGACTTGCTGTAAGTGAACCTAGCTCTTTCCTATTCTACATGTACCACTTATCACTCTCAGGAGAGCTCTAGCCATGTGGCTTTATCTGCTCTAGGGCTCTCAACTGAACTCTATTTCAATGCATTTGAATTTTGAGGACTGTGAGCTAATTAAGCCTAATTTTCTTATAAAATGCTTAGCCTCAGTTATTTCATTATAACAAGCCAAAAGGAGTTAATATAATAATAACCATTAGTGCTTGTTTTATCCAAACTCACTACTAATTACTTCCATCTTTTAGAACATTTCCCCCCTTTGAGGTCAGTTTGTGATAATATTTTTTGTTGTTATCCTTTAGATGCTGTATTGTTCAAATTTCAGTCTTAACCTCTTTTTTTCTGTTCCACCCTGGTTGGGCTTCCTATCCTATCCTGTTCTATTCCATGAAAGCTTGCATTGTGGATGTTTTGATGTTGCTCCAATCTCAGAAAACACTTTGAACATTATAATTTATGTCTATATCTCTTTATTTTTGTTTTGCTTATGGCATCTCCAACTCAGCATTTCCAAAAATGAATCGTTTCCATTAATAGTTTCAAACATACATTTTCTAGTTTATTTTCTGCCTGGAATAATAATGCAAAGTTTTTCCAGTTACCAAGGACAGAAACCTCTTTGTCATTCTTGATTCCCTCCTCTCCAAAGACCACCATATCCAATTAATTGTTAATTTTCTGGTCTCTACTTGCAAATACACCTTGTCACTAATCAATTCACTCTTACGAACTGCAAGTATCCACAATTCACATGCAAATATTTCTTATCTGGGTAACTGCAAGTACTTTTTTATTCATTATTTCCTTTTCCTATTCTTTCCTCCTTATTCCTCTCTTACGTATTATTTCCACATAAAGCTGGTTAGTCCATTGCTAAGAATATTTACACCTAAATCTACATTTTAATGACAATTTTCAATTTTTATGTGCAATTGTAAATTCCTTACTACCGTCTACATGGATCTCCATTAACTAGCTTCTCCCAGTATCTTTAGAAATAGTAAATTTTCTCTATGTCCACTTGTTAATATCCCACTTGGTCCTAGACTTCTAATTTTCTTGAAACACCACTCATAAATTCTAGTTCATGCCAACATCCATTTAATAGTTCAATTCTTTACTCACTTTGGAATCTATTAAAATATACCTTTATCGATAGTAATTGCCTAAATCTTACTGAAGTGTTTGTTCTTCAAAGCAAACTGTACTATCCTCACTAGAGAACTTGTTTTGCAACATTGTATTTTATTTTCTTTTTTTATGAGAGGATGTACTAGGGATCAAACTCAGGCCTTTTTCTTCCAAGACAAGAGTGGTACCATTGGAGCTAAATCCCCAGACTCTATATTTCATTATTTAAAATTTAATTTAGATTGTATGATTTGATTGTATATCAACTATTCAGATCTCTATTTATCTATCTCTCTTATTTATAATTTCTTGAAACTAATTAGGTTAAGTAGAGCTTAATGAATAAAACATTGTGGAAGACCAAAGAATCTTAGGGATAAAAGTAGTGCTCTCAAATTTCCAAGTTTATCACTTAAATGAAATGAAAATAAAAGACCTTGCTTCCTACAGACCTATACAAAAAGTTATGTCTCAAATTTTAAGAAAGAGCCTTTTTACCATAGAAAATCAATATTTTATTAAAAATATTTCATATAGGATATACTCTCTAAAAGCTTAAATCATGATATATGTATATCTACCTAGCATGCATGCACATAATCTCTCTAGCAGAGCTCGTACTAAAAGTACAAAATTTAAAGAATTCTCCCACTTCAGAAAAATTAATATAAGACTAATCAGAGCTTTTATAAAAACACAATATATTATCTATGCAAGAACCTTGATTATATCAGTTAAACATAGTAAATGGAAAGTCAAATGGTAAACACAGAGGCACAAGTGCTATAGATTCTGATTGTCTTGCTTCAAACTTCTGTCCTACCACTAAGAATGATACATCCTTTAATGTTATATCATTCTTATCTACATATAAAATAGATGTGATAAAAATTGTTATTTGAGAATATAATTATAGAATTATGTAATGAGACTATTTTAGAACTAATGTTGATGTATACAAAATTTTAACAAAATATAAATATATGAATAATATGCGATATCTTATTGCATGTTTATTCAGTAGTAAATAAACTCACTCAACATAGACAGATGAGCAATCAAAATTTCCCCTGGAAATTTGATTCCTTTTAGATAATAACCAGAAAAAATATAAAGCTTTTGCCTCTGGTGCTAATACAGAAAGGTTTTTCTAAAGTAATGAGTTTTGTAGGAACAAAGGTCTTTAGAAGAAATGTGAAATGAGAACTTTTATGTGAGTAGAAATTCTGGAAATTTAATGTTCTGTGGTAAAATGTCAAGTGTTTTGCCAGAACACCAATTGTAAAAATATATAGCCAGAAAGAAGGAAAGATAAGAAAAATGCTTATACAAGGTACCAGACAATAACTTTGAAAACTATCTAACAGAGTGTGCAACTCAGGTGACACAAATTCACCATGGGCTATAGTTGTTCATTAGAGAATATGTGAGAGATGTGCTGAGGACTTTTTAAAAATAACTATTAATTTAGTTCAGTGGTTCCGGCACCTGTCTTGCAAGAGCCGGGGCTTGGGTTCGAACCTGTAATCACATACAACAATGCGGGTCATGGAGACTCACACACCCAGCAGCAATCCGAACTACATACCACAGTGCCAGGTGTGGTGGCTCACACCTGTAATCCCAGGACTAGGATTGAGGCTGAACTACAAAGTGAGACCTTATCTAAAAAAACAAACAGGGCCGGGGAGTTAGCTCAGTGGTTCCGGCGCCTGTCTTGCAAACGCAAGGGCCCGGGTTCGATTCCCCGGTAACCACATACAATACTGGGTGTGGAGAGCCACACCCAGCAGCAACCAGTACCACATACCACAGTGCCGGGCGTGGTGGCTCACGCCTGTGATCCCAGCACTCGGGAAGCAGAGGCAGGAGGATTGTGATGTGAGTTGGAGGCTGAGCTCAAGGCCAGCCTGAACCACAAAAGCGAGACCCTGTCTCAAAAAACCTAAAAAAACAAAAAACAAAAACAAAACAACAAAAAAACAAATAAAAAACTATGAATTTTAAATATGTACATATCCCTATATGTTTGAATAGTTGCTAACAAATTATATGTAGTGATTATTTTTTGATCATTGAATATTTGTCATTGCCCTGTCACAGTTATTTGTATCTGGCACTGAATATGCTTCTTTCATCTAACATTCTAGGTTGTTCATTTGGCTTGTTTGATTTTGATTTTGCAATTTTTTAATGAAAAATCATATAGTTTCTCTGGTCCTTCTTTAGTTAAATAAAATACATTAAGTAGACAAAAGTGACTTTGTCTTTTTAGCCTCAAATGAACATAAAACTATAAATACACAAGCACATGTGAAAAATTTCACTAGAAAGTTTTTAAGAATTCTCTTTACAAATGTAACCAAATACCATAGACTAGTAGGCTTGAACATTAGAAATGTATTTTGTCATACTCCTGGAAGAGGGAAGACCCTGAAGAGGATCCTGGCTGTTGTTCTGGTTAACAGAAGACAATGTTTCTTCCACTTGTTATGGGGACATCAGTCCCATTAAATAGGATCACATCCTTACACCTCATTAATTACACCTTAATTATCTTGCAGAATTTCCTGTATCCAAATAGAGTCACATTAAGGATTAGTTCCAACATACGAGTTTTGAGGATACAAAATCTATTCCACAATATTGTAATGTGTCACCTACAAAGATTTATTTTATCAAGCATGTGAATCATAATGGGTTGTTTTGCAAAGTACAGTAAGAATGAGTATTAGAAACACAGTTAATACATAAAAGGTAGTTGTTCTTTTGTAAAATCTTTAATTTTTAAAAGTAGGCTTAGATGCTTCACAGATTTTTTTTTATAGAAAGCATATTGTTTTCTGAAATTCTAGGTAAAAGTTTAATTTATAAAACACATAAGAAGATATTCTCTTAGGCTTTTCGGAAAATAAAAGTGCTTCAGAAAATGACATGCATTGTAAAATCCAGGGAGAAGTTTAACTTCAATCTTGCCTGTTAAAAGCCTCACAAAATAAATACTTCAAGTTAGTAATGAACAAATTAATCTATTATCTCTTAGAAAAAGGAAAGCCTTCAAAGTGACTAAAGAAATATTCACCTTGGTAATAAAATTATCATCTGCTAAAAATAAACTAAAAACCCACAACCACTTTCTCCAAATACTAAATGTAAATTGCAGTATACTAATCTATTAAATAGGAA
>PVIR01022375.1:0-28196 GCA_004026965.1 Petromus typicus
GCAAACACACACTGAGCTGTTATAAAGATGGGTACATATATATTGCTGTGATATGAATCTTTTAATTCTTTTGGGTATATACCTATGGCTACTATCTAGAATATATAAAGAGCTTTTAAAAAATTAGCCCATCCAAATTTAAAGACCAATCCAAAAGTGGGCATCTGAAATGAACAGATACTTTTCAGAGGAAGCAGTAAGAGCAGCTAAGAAATACATGAAAAAATGTTCAACATTACTGGTCATTAGAGAGATGCAGATGTAAACAACAGTGCCATCTCATCTCACTACACAAAAAATGGCTGCTGTCTCAGAATTAACCAGCAACAAATGCTGGTGAAAAAAGGAACCTTTCTCCACTATTGGTGGGGTGTAGACTCATACTACTTCTGTGGAAATCAGTGTGGAGATTCCTCAAAAAGCTAGGATTGGAGGTCCCATTTGATCCGGCCTTTGACCTAGCCAGGATTTTTATAACTTCAAACAATTCAGCCCTCTTCTCATTTCCAGGTGCCCTTGGCTGGATCAAAAAACTATCATACACTGAACCCCCAGTTAGTAGTTAAATGGAAAAGAAGATGACCAGGGTGATGTAGGGTCTGTTGTTGGGGAGATGGAATTTCACACCTAAATCCTCCCTTTTCAGTGCCTAAGTGGGAAAGAGGAATCGAAGCTACCACAGGAAAGGGCTGGGGTAAGAAGTAAGACTGGGCCAGTGTGACCCAGATACTGGGGAGGGAGGAAGTAGCATTGGAGCAGGACCTGCTGGAAGGAGACGGGACAGAGCTGAGGGGCACAGGAGAGATGGAGTGGACAGAGATGGAGAGGAGAGATGCTCACAAATGAGGACGGAAGGTGCAGAGCAGAGAGAAGCTTCCACAGGGGCCGTGGACAGGAGCCGCTGCTCTCAGCCACCTGCCCCCTGCCGGTCTAGTCAGCCCTGCCCAAGAGGATGCATGTCCAGCCCCGAGGACCGCCAGCCCTGTGACTGATGGCCAGGCCCCTGCTGGGAGAACCGAGGGCAGCCATTCAGCAGAGCCAAACAGCTTAGATGTCTGTGGCCTCTGGACTATAGGGCACAGTGGAGGCAGTGGGCAGAACAAATGGACTTCCATGATGTAGTCAGGGGCCTAGGCCTGGAGGGGAGTCCTGAGCGAGGGCCCGCTCCTCTCCCTCCTATTCCTGTCCAGCCCAGGGGGCTTCCCCCAGGCAGGCCTGGCCAGTCTGTTCTGGTGCAAGGCCCAGGAGTGAGTGCTGTCCACCTGACCCAAACAGTCAGACTTCTCACCTGCCAGACACCTTCAAGAGCAGACAGAGCCTTTCTTTCTGCCGTGGTGTCCCTTGCTTCCTGGCACACACAGCTGGGCCCAGGTCATCATCTTCTTGTCTCATTTTCCTGCCTCCCTTGATGCTGTGTGTGGAAAGCAGGTTTCATTGCACTATCTGTCTAGCCCCTGAAGGACTTCATCGCCCTCTTTGAGAAAAGAGGAGCGAAGGGCAAGGCAAGGAGAGCGGCCAGGTGAGGAGTGGGGAGCTTCCTGTGATCACACAGCAGGTGAGCCAGGTGGGAACCCGCGTGTCCTGCACTCACCCAGCATGAGGCCTGCTCCACACGCCTCCCTCCGTCCCCACCCGCCTGCCCCCCACACACGTTACACACAGGTCAGAAGATCTGTGGCCAGGAGGAGCAGTGGGGTCCAGGGGAGCTGCCTGGGAAACCTTCTGTTTCCACAGCCTGTGGGTTGTCTTGTTTGTAGGAGAGGGAGCTTCGCGGTCTCAGGACCCCAGCACCAAGCAAAACCCATCATGGTTCCAAATGAGGAAGCATTAGCAATGAGACAAGTGGCCCGGGAGGTGCTGAGCTTTACATTCCCCACAAGGGCTCAAGAAGGGGCTGGAAGGCTGGCGTGCCACTGTGGGGTACAGGAGGGTTACTGCAGACTCGGGCTTGGGCCAGCCTGAACTGCATAGTGAGATGCTGTCTTGAAAAGACAAGATGGCCGGGCAGGAGGCTGGGTGCAGATCTCCTCGAGGCCCCTTCCAGACTGGGGCCCAGGACAGTCCAAGTAAAAACAGGAAAAATCAGCCCTCTCAGAAGGACTCCTTGGCCTAGGCCTGTTCCCCAAAAACACATGGTCAGAAGGATGTGTCTGAGTGTCCTCCTTGCCCCCCTCCCACTTCCGGGCCCCCCATGGGCGTGGGTTGTCTGGATTGGGAACATAGCCTGGTCCTGCCCCGCACTCACGGCTGCCCCCTCAGGGCTCTCGATGTACCTGGCAGAGTGAGGGTGGAATACCAAGGAGCCAGGGAGAAGGCTCATCAGTAGTTGCAGAGCTGCTAATAGACAGTCCTCGGCCACATCCCATTACTGCACAAACCCTCCCCAGCCCCCAGCCTGGCCGGCCTGCGCCTCCCCACGGCCCGGGGGGACCAGGCATCAGATTGGAGTCAAGATTCTGAGAGTGTCATTTGCCGCCAATGATGGTGCTGATAATAGGGATGGGCTGGCAGGCAGGGAGCATCGGCACAGAGGCGGATTCTCTATTAAGGCAGCAGCAAGCAAGAGGCAGGCTGAAGCCGGCACTGGACAGGCGAGACCGGAGCCCAGGATGCAACGGGCAGCTTAACTGTGGCTCTCTGCTCCTTAGCACAGACAGCCCTGGCAGGGCACTGTGGACTGGGTGGGTACAGGGTCCAAGGATGCCGCGTCTGAGTAGTATGTGAAGGACAAATGGGAAGTCAGCCCAAGCCTCCTCCACACGGTGCCTGACACCTGGCTTCCACCCCCCTACTTCACTGCCCAGGACCCCAAGGCCCCCGCTGCTGGGCTTAAAGTCCACTGAAAGTCCACTGATGTCCTTTACTTTCTGAGCAAAATACAGAGGACCAGGAATCTTCACCCCCCTCCTGCAAGAACCCCGGCAGAGCCTCCCTCCCTACAGCAGCCACAGTGCCCTGCCAGAGGCTTGGCCAATGGACTTTTTTCTTCTTTGTGTTTTTGAGGTAGCTGGCCTTGAACTTACTCTGTGGTCCAGGCTTATATTGAACTCATGATCATCCTGCCTCAGTTTCCCAAGAGCTGGGATCACAGGTGTGTACCACCGCATCAGGCCTCATGGATGTTCTCATCACAGGCTTTCACTGCCTCCCCATACGCTGTCACATGCACATCCTCACGACCACCACCTCTGCCACCCAGGCCAGCTCTGCTGATAGCCCTGTCGCCCACAGCCCTTCTTCCACACATCCAGAGCACTTACCAGTATTGTCCCCAAACTGCTAATGGCACCACTGGACAAATGGTTAAGAACATAGGCTCTGGGTGGGCATGGTGACTCACACCTGTAATCCCAGCACCAGAGGCAGGAGGATTGCTGTGAGTTTAAGGCTGGCCTGGGCCAGTCTGAACCACAAAGCAAGACTCTGTCTCAAAGAAAAAAAAAAAAAAAAGCTACAAAAAAAAAAAAAAAAAAGAACATAGGCTCTGGAGCTCCTCCAGTTCCTGGATGTGTTAGCTTTGGTGCATAGTTTAACCCCTCTGAGCTTGAGTTTATCGCCTTTGATGGGGAGATAATATGATTGCTCTACAGGGTCACAGTGATCAGACAAGTCACTACATAGAAACCTTAGAATAGGACAGGGCACTTACTGCTCAATGAGTCTGATTGTTGTTATTATTGTTTCTATTCTTGTCATTATTAACTCCATCATCGCCCTCCCTTCATCATCATCACCTTCTTCTGCCTCCCTTAATAGTAACAGCAGCTGTCGCTTAAATAGCATTTACTATACACCAGTCACTATTTTAGGATTTATAGAGATTAACTCATTTAGTCCAAACAGCTCCGGGAAGTAGGCATCATTGTCTTTCTAGTGCAGGTGAGGAAACCAAAACATAAATAACTTAAATGACTTGCCTAAGATCACATAGCTAGAAAACTTCATGACCAGAAGCTGTTGTTACTAAAATCTACTACCTTGGCAGTAGCACACACGGTCACATTTTCCCTGGTACTATCACTTGTCCATCCACCGTTGTCAACACTGCCGCTCTGTCCACACCCCCATCAGCACATCAGCATCACAGCTCCACCTCCGAGATAGCATCCCCATTACCACTCTCATCCGACACTGGGTCCTCCTGTCACCCGCAGCCTGTCTGGAGCAGTTCCTGCTCCTGCCCTCCCTCTACCCTGGGCTCTCCGAGGTGTGCGTGTTCTCTGTTCACGTGGCCAGACCTGGAAAGAACACACAGTGGAATTTAAATGGCTGCCAAGTCACTTAGATGCCAACTAGAATTTAAAGTTGGCTGGAGACTGATTTGCAAAGCTGTCTTCCGATTCCCCCATAAGCCCCAGTGTGGTTAAAGATCTTTCAGCATTCTGTGAGCCTCTGGACAGAGAGATACCTTCCACTTCCCCAATAGCTGGGCTGGACCAGCTCTGTCATCAGAGACACAAGTCCCCATTTGGTTGCTTAAAAGTCTGTCTTTTCAAAACCTGCCTTGTCTCATTTCTCTACTCCACACCTGTCTCCACACCATGGAAGAAATGGACAGAGGAGCTATAGTTGGGCTTGGGAGAGGAGAGAGGGGGATCCTGCTGTCCATAAAAATGAGATAGAGCTTTGCTCTTTAGAACCTGTGGCAGGAACCCTTTGCCCTTCTTAGGCAGGAACTCTTACGAACTTCCCCAGAGCCCATCACCGTTTGCCATCACTGTTCTTAAAGCCCATTACTCTTTCTTGTTTACAAGGACCATTGCTGTTCACCGAGCCTGTCATTGTCCGCAGAGCCTAAAATAAAATGCAAATCTGAGAGACATTTGCAGAGCCAATTAACATCTGCAGAGCACATCCCATCACTGATTTGAGTCTATTGCTGTCACAAATCCCAGGGTAATTTGCAGGTCACATTACCATGTTCACAGCCCAAAACCTGACACACTGTCCTCATCTGCAGAGCTTGCATGAGGGCTAGGAAGGAATTCGTCAGACACGCCCCTGCTCCTGGATGAGTGCCTAGACCAAGTCTGGGGTCTGAGCTGTCCAGACCCTTCCTTGCTCACCATAGCGATGACTCAGGACGTTGAGCTCAAATGGGTTCTGGTATTGGAAGCCAACAGGCAGGTGCTTTTCCTGGGCTTGATCCCATCATGGTGTCGGGGAAGAGCTTCCTGCTGCCCTCCAACTCATGCAGTTCTGAATCACTCCAAATAGGTGGGCATTCTTCACAAAACAGCACCCTTGCCATGCAAACCCCCTCCCCCCATCTGCCCCTGCCCCCTCTGCAACTCCTCCCTTTCCACTGCCCAGTCATGCCCCCCAGGCTAGATAATTGGATGACTCTCTCCAAAGGGCCCCTGCTGCTTTCCAGCTGTGTCAAGGATCCAAAGTCAGAGAATCTCAGGGCCTCGTACACAGTAGGCACAATCAGTTATGAAGGTTCAGTGGACTGGGACTGCTCTTAGTATTTCTTTGCTGGTCCCTCTACTCCCAGCCTCGGGACCTGCCCAAAATAAAGAAAGGCGCGGAGGACTTTGCCTGTTTACCTGAGCAAACGAGAGGAAGGGAGAAGGCAAGCAGCCCCCAGGGCAGCCCTGAAGTCTAATCTGGACCCGTGCCCCTGCCCCAGCCTCAGATGGGCCACGGGCTTCTCTCCCCAGGAAGGTAATGGCTTCTGGCCTGAACCAACTGAGCCACTGAACCACTTCAGATTCTGCCTCTGCTACTCACCCCACCCCCAATTCCCAGACACTTAGGCTAGCGTGGAGGGGAGGGTGGGGAAGTCTGAGCCCCCTTCCCTCAGGGCAGACGGGCTCCCATGCTCCTTGAGAAGTCTGAATGGGGACAGAAAATTGTAGTAGATCCCAAGGGTGCCCTCCCCCACCAGGCCTGGGTGTCAAAATCTCTTTGATGGTTAGATTCTTTCTGTACTCTGCCCATTCTGAACTAAAAGTAATCATAACAATAACAGAAGTTCCCTTGGCTTGAGTACTTACTATACGCCAGCCACTCTGCTATATGCTTTACATTTCCTTTGTAAAGATTCTAGGAGAAGGGCATTATTTTATCCCACAGATATGTAGATCAGACTGGGTGAACTCACTATATAGCCCAGGCTGGCCTCGGACTCAAAGTGATCCTCCTGTTTCCACCTCCCCAGGGCTGGGACTACAGGCCTATGCCATAACCCTATATGGGTTATGCGTATTTTAAAGTTAAAGCTGGGGGCAAAGATGCAGCTCATGGACAGAGCACTCGCCTAGCCCTGGTGTGCACAAGGATCTGGGCTTCATCCCACCGTGGGTGTAGGGGGCTAGAGCTTGACAAAGACAGCACTTGTGCCTTGTCCAAGGTACACACTGCCACTAAATAGTGCAGCATCTGAACCAGGGCAGGGCTGGGGGAGCCCCGCACTCCAGCTTAGAACATGCTGCACCTCCACGCAGAGGTTCCCTGGGTAGGGTGACTTGTCCCCTCCCCACTCCTCCAGCCCCCCAGCTGGGAAAATCACTGGGGAGGGGGGGCTCCTGCCTGTGTGGCCTCTGCCCTACAGCCTGGCCACTGACTGTGACCCAGGCTCCTTGATGAGAGCAGGGAGGGACCACCTGACGGGTCCCGTCCAGTGGGTAGAGGGTGTGGAGGAGAAGAGAGAGGGTTTGTTATTTCTTCTCCAGGGCTGGACTTTCCAGCTTCTCCTGAGGACTCAGAATCAGAAAAGGTGGCGCAGAACAAACTGATAAGTCGACCAGGCCCAACAACAGAACATCTCCTGTTCCCAGTAGCTTCCCCGAGCAAATCTTCCTCCTGCCATAGAACATGGTACCCATTGACCAGTGTCCTGGGTCAACCCAGGCCACTTCAAGGTGAACCCCGGACGCTACACACACACAGTGGCTTCTAGTGACAACAAAGGTGGGTGTAGTGCACACACATGCACACAGCACAGGGACTGGGGTCAATAGCCTGTGCTCTGCTTCCTAAGACCCACTGACCCTGATCCCCTCTCATCAATCTGGTCACCCCAGGGTCATCCTGCCACTGCTCAGGGTACAGTACCTTCCAGCCCACAGCAATCGCCCTCTGTCACCATGACAGAACTTCAGGGTTTACTGTCTGCCTATGGTGCCCTTACTAGAAGCTCTGTGTGTGTGTGTGTGTGTGTGTGTGTGTGTAAGAAAGAGAGAGAGGCAGACAGACAGACAGACATTGTGCCATAGTGCATGTGCAGGGTAAATGTTTATCTGTGGTCACTGTGCCAAGCTAAGAATACATACCACTGCTCACAAACATAAACATACAAGTTACCATAGACATACACAGACTGTGGACACACTGAGAGTGAGCACATGTGTGTCACGGACACTCCCTGGCTATTCTACAGATGCAAAGAGGCTGAAGCTTTCCTGACATCCTGCTTGGCTTGGCTCAGAGCTGGATTTTCTGCTCTTTTTTCAGATGGACAGAGAAGCCACCCCACGCCCCACTCTCCTCCCTGACAGCTTGTTGGCAGCAACAAACGCAGAGACGCCTAGACAGGAATATCCTGGACAGCACCCCTCAGCTCCCAGTTCCATCCTGCAGAGATGACATCTTTGCCATAGTCTTGAAGGGCAAATAGCCTATTTTCCAGCCCAGGGTACCACAGACACTCCCACCCACCCCGAAAAGGCCTCAGTCACAGAAGACAGGGCTGGACCCAGACCCCAGAGATGCGTGGCCACATGAGGAGTCACTCAGGCTCACAGACACTACTAGCATTCCCGGGGTCCTAAGATACAAACAAGCCCGGGGTGGCTGGGACGGTCTGTGGTGAGGGCAGCGGTGAGGCCCTGGGCCTAGTGGGCATCGCTTTCTAGCGTCACTGGGGTTCCCCTTGGGGCGGGGAGGCACACATCTGAACCCCAGCGGAATCGAGCCGCAGAGGGCTTGGCTCTCGGCGCTCCCGGCGTGTCCCTGGCTGGGGCTCGTGCGCGCTTGCCCGCCCGGGGCCGCTCCGGCCTTCACCCAGCTGGGAGAAGTTGGGGCAGTCCTGGGAGTCTCCGCCCCTCCGCCTGAGTAAACTTTTCCCAAATCCGCGAGCCGCTTAGGGCGAGCCGCCCGGAGGCCTAATCCGCGCCCCCCCGCGGATCTGCATAATCGGGTTAGGGCCGCGCTCCCTCCCGCCACCGCCGCCGCCGCGCGCGATTCTCTCGCTGTCACTTAGGGAGGCTCAGCGCGATTTGCGGCCTAATCCCCCGGGATCGCTCGGCCGCCGCTCCCCGAGGGGCCGCCAGATTGTTCCCTTCATAATTGATTGACTCTATTTGCCGGATTGGGACTTCAAAGCGCCGGCGGCGCGGGGGCGCCTGGGAAGGAGCGGGGCCCGCGGCGGGCGGGGTTGGCGCTGGCGCGGCCGCCCGACCTGGACGCAGAGCTCAGGATGCGCCTGGACCGAGGGGCGGTCTGGCCGTGGCCTCCGCGGTGGCCGGGCACTGAGCTGGGCGCTGTCCGAGGACACTCTTTAAATCCCCACACCTTCCAGTTTGCTGGGTATCACCCGCATTTTCCAGGCGAGCGAGCAGGTTCAGAGAGGTCTCTTTATTCTCCACGCACTTCCTACACCTAGCGCAGTTTTAGGTTCTAAACACAGGGCTGTGGTCCAGGCCTAGCTCTGCCTTCGTGGAACTGAATTCTAGTGGAGGAGGTCGAGGACACACGACCTGTTAGGGACCGTGAGGGTCACAGGAGGCCTGTGTTCACTAAAACCGACAGACCTCCAGGAGCCAGGGCGAAAGACTCAGGATAGGCCTTGGACAGAGGGAAAGCAAGTCCGAGGCAAGGCCCTGCCCTGTCTATGAGCACTGGCTTGTAGTAGAATGAAAGTGAAATTCAGGGAAGCCAGATGCCAAAGCCCCAAAGCTAAAGCCCCACATCTCCTTTTCCACCTACCCAGCCTAACCAAGCAGGACCTCAGGCACACCTGTCCAACTCCATGTGGCCCAGGGCCCTGCTGGCCCCATAGCCCAATGACCAGAGACTAATTTGGAGGCCCTGGATGCCAGCCTCATCAAGAGGCAGCCCAGGGAAGCTCCACCTTCCCATCCAGCCACAGCCAGGCTTCCAGGAATCCCTGGCTCAGACTGGGAATCCTCGGAAATGCTTAATTAATTCTTGATTACTCACTGTCTCTGCAGCTGCCATTAACCACCTCCCCAGCCTGGGCCCAGTTAGGCCATGTAATTAAATTAGTACAGGGTGAACACTTCCAGGCAGGAGCCAGGTACTCCTGCTGGGCCTCGTAGACATTCTGGGGGGGGGGCACTGGTAGGAAACCAAGGCTCAGAGACACTAAGGTCAGTGGATCCAGGGTCACTTAGCAAAGCTAGAATTGGCGTTCAAGTGTACCTCCCCTTCTCCCACTCCTCTTGAGATCTCTGCTCTCAGCACATATTTTAAAACTTTAAAATGTCAAGAGATTCACTGCTGTCCTTAATTAAATTTATGCCAATTCATTGAGCTTTAGAGAGCAAGGATCTGGGACAGGGCAAGGAGATCTGGATTTCTGTAAGGTGGGAAGCAGAAGGCAAGGCCTTTACAACCCAGAAGCTTTTCCCACCTCCAGGATCAAAGAAGTGAGTGGGGTAGGAAAAGATGGGGCAGTGTCGGCTGACCTGGCATCCCCCGGAAGGGTGACAGCAGTGGCAGGAGAAGGAAGAACATTAGACTGTCCACAGATGCTCCCTTGGGGAAGAGGCAAGGTCCCTTTCCTTTTTACAGGGGACCACAGAGAACTGGAATCTACCCTGAAGGACGCTAAGGGCAGAAGCATCACATAGTAAGTGAAGGCAGAAGGGCTGGCAGGAGAATGGGCCCCCTGGTCCAGGCGGGTGAGGAAGGCCCGCCCCGAGGCTGAGCTGTACATCTCAGCAGCCAGGCCTCCCTCCCCGCATCCCTCCTCCCTCAGTCCTAGGAGATGCTTGCTGACAGTCCTCCCTCCCCCAAACCCAGCTCCTTGTCACTTCAGAAAATCAGAAATAAGCCTTGGTGATTAGAGGGAGACGAGAGGGAGATGGGGCTTAGAGGCCTGGGCTCAGGGAGGTGTTAAGAGGCGAGTAGGGCTCAGAGTATTAGGGGGGGTAGAGCTAATAGCTGCTCCTGCTGCCCCTCCCCCAGGGCTGCAGGAACTAGGGAGGAGGGAGAAGGAGATGAAGATGGGAAGGAGAAAGAGGAGAAGATCCAGCCAGGCCTTTGTAAAAGGGAAAAAGGGTGGGGGCTGGAGGGAGCAGCAAGATGGAGGTGGCGGAAGGGACTGAGGAAGAAGAGAGGCCAAAAGGGACGCAAAGGGGAAGAGGAAGGCAGATGAGGGGAGGAGAAGTTCAAATTAAGTAAACTGTCACTGCCAGGGAATAGAGTAGATCATTAACTAACATGAGTAGCATAATCCCAATTTGAAGTTACTAAACAAGGA
This sequence comes from Petromus typicus, assembly GCA_004026965.1. NCBI lineage: Eukaryota > Metazoa > Chordata > Mammalia > Rodentia > Petromuridae > Petromus > Petromus typicus. The sequence continues at coordinate 10,451 of PVIR01022375.1, forward strand.
AAACACTTCAGACTATGTGAGGTATGTGTCGGCATACTCATGAGCACACATGCAAATGGACAGACTTGAACTTGGGGGGAGAGAGCCCTGAAATTACTGGTGGGACTTATGGGGCAGGAGAATTAGCTTTTCACCTTGTGTTCTGCAGTATATTTTAACAAGTCTTTTCAAACTACATATTGTTCATTTATATTTCAGAATAATGATTATTTCAAGAGAAATGAGGGTTTGGGGGTGTAGCTCAGCAGTAGAGTGCCTGCATAGGGCAGGGGAGAAAGCACTGGGGGAGCAGTCAGGCTGGGACAGGACTGGTGACCTTGGGGGCCTTGGTCCCAGAGGAGGAGAAGGCTCCCACCCAGGCAGTGCCAAACACATTCCTTACACCTGTCCCCACTGCAGAAAATCTGGCTAAGGCCTGAGTAAATGAAGGCTAATTGGGTTTTAGGCTTGTTAATGCTCCTGCGAATGTTTGTACTAAGGAGAGCCAGTCGATCTGGATAAATGACTCCCTGTGGGACACATCCGTGGGAAGAAACATGAGCAAGAAGGGCCTTGTGGATGATGAGTTTCTCACTCCAGAGTCAGGGCAGGGGTCCTGGGCTGGGAGATCTGAGAGCACCTTGGACCTCTGTGGGGGCAGAAAAAAAAAAAAAAACAAAACTACTGGTGCAGGGAAACTAGCAAGCCCTGGCGGGGCAAGATTCTGGCAGGCAGCAGGGAGGAGGCCAAGCAGGAGGTGAGGGCTGGAGGCCCAAGCCAGACCCCAATAGACCACAGGGTCTGAGCCCCCTAGGGAGTGAGGAGACAATTCTGGCTGCCAGAGACCTTTGCTCACTTTTGTGCAGTCATGTGGCTCGAGAACAGATAAATCCCTTCTAGAACTATTTCCTTACACCTACCAGAGCATCCTGGACCTTCTCAGTCCCAGGTCGCGACTTCCTTTCCAAATTCCCTCCCCTGGGTCTGGGCTCAGGATCCAGGGCTTGGGCCAGAGGGTCTCTGAAACTCTTCCTCTCTGACCCTGGTTAACTTCTGCCTGTGAGCCTTGCTAGAGGCTGTATGACACTGACCTGGAAGTGTTGGCCCCAGAGGAGAAGACAGAGAACAGCCTGTCCAGGGCTCTGAAGAGGCCAGATGACGCCAGAAGAGACAGCTTTCTGAGGGAAAGTCAGGCCAACGCAGCTAAGGAAGAGAGGGAGACTTGGGAAAATGACATTCTGCAGAGTTGCTGCTGGGGAAGCTATCCACACACACACTATCAGGGCCAGAAGTGCCAACTCCCAGGAACCCTGAGCTGGGCCTTCCCTGGGTAATCCTCACCCTGGGTAATCCTGTCTCTTCTCCCAGGTCCGAAATACAAGATGTGCTTTTAAAGGATCAGCTGCACATTTGTCTCCTCCTCCTCCTCCTCAGGCCTAACTCAGGGACTGGGCCCCGTGACAAGGCAGGAAAACGTTTAATGAGTTTGTATTCCCTGAGAGCCCAGTGACTGACAGCCGCCCCAGGGGGTCACCGCTCCTTGTGTCCTGGAAGAGGATGCGAGGCAGCAGCTGGGGGCTTGCTCTGCATGTGCACATGTGCATGCATGTCTGTGTCCCGCTCCTACATGTGCACACGGGGCAGGGGCTGAGAGGGACCTGCCAAGGACACCCTCCCTGTGAACAGGAGCTGTTGCAAGTGCTTGAGGAAAAGGAAAACCTTAGGGGACTGCTGTACTTTGGGGGGGGGGGTGAGTTCCTCTAGCCTGAGTCATAGCCTCTACCCTTTCCCTGTTCTCCTTGGGGCACCCTCCACACACCCAACCTGGGCCAGGTGGGTGGGAGGGAGCCTGAGGCTGCCCACAGTGGGGTTGGAAGGAGTTGGGGGACGTGGTCGATGTGGAGGCCTGAGTCTGCATGGGTAATGAGGCCAGGGACTGGCTTGTCAATAGCATTTAAGTACCTTTCTCCCATTTTCAGGCCAGACTGAATTATTTATTTGTTTCTGGTCAATCGCTGGTAATGTCATTAGCATTTGTCCATCAAAGGTAGGGGAAAGAGTGGGAGTGGTCCCCCTCAACTGATCGCCACATCCTAAACTGTCTCCTAAAGGTCAGCCCGCTTACTCCCCTGCCCCTGCTCTCCAGTTACCCTAAGACCAACTCGGGCGGGGGGCCTGCACCCAGAATATTCTCTGTTGCCACAGAACACTGGGCCTAACAGAGCTAAGGAACTCGCTAGCACATGTCCTTTCTGCTGTTCTCAATGGCACCTCAGCATGAACTTAGAGCCCCATCCTGCCACACAGACACAGGACAGCAGCTGCTGAACTTTCAGAGCAAGCCAAGCAAGGCAGGGAAGCCCTGGTGAGGGGGCCGGAGAGGCCCAGGGGAGCAGCCAGGCTGCCGCTCGGCCTCAGCTCTGTGGAGCATCCTTCCTCCTTCCCAGACCTGGCTCCCAACCAGGGTCTTCTCCTGCCCTCAGCACAGATCCCAGGATGTGACCTCCCTCCATCTAGAGATGGAGCTCCCGATCAAGATTGTTTCTTTCTCCTTATTCAGTTGCCTCCCCTTTTACACTAGGCTCTCAGGCCGGGCTTCCAGGCCAGGACCACCTCCACCCTCATCTATACTGCTACCACTGAAAGCGGAGGGGCATGAGGTGAGGGTTCATCCTCAGTGAAGAATTGCTGGTCATCACTCAGTATCTAGGGCAGGCCATCCTGCACCCAGGTCCTTTAGAGACCAACCTTATCTTCCTTCATCTTCAAACACTGACACTTCCAGAAGAAAGTGAAGAGCAAGCCTTCTTGTAGAGACTGGAGAGCAGGTGTGGGGGAAGAGTATGAAGAATGCTCTGGGGAATCACCTGATGTCCAGCAAGGGAGGCGCAGGACTGACCAGAGGGAGAAAGTGAGCGGTGACGCAGCCTCGGCCAGCCCCACAGCCCAGTCTGGCTCTGGGACGGCCTTTCCGAGTCGGAAAGGGGACTGGAGCTCTGTATTCTTGCCCTGATCAGCCTGTGGACAGCCCCTGAGGAGGGGCCCACGCAGCAGCCAACACTCCAAGGGGCTGCAGAAATGATCCTCTTGGTCCCAAGACCCCTCTGGTAGCTCCACAGCATCCACTGCAGACACTTGGGCAGTGTGGACAGATGGGGTTTGAAGGGATGGCTCGATGCAAGGACAGAGTTGGGGGATGTGGCTAGACAGGGCGATTTTGGTGGGTAGAAAAGGTTGAGAAATTTGGGGTTACCTAGAAATGGGAGCAAGGCCCGGGGCAGAGCAGGACAGCTTGGGGAGACACCACAGGGACCAAACATGTGGAGGACAGAGGGAGAGGTTGGATCTTCCTCCTGCCATTCCTGCGGGGACCAGGCGGCAGAGTGGGTGGAAGAAGGCTCCTCAGCACTGCCATCTCCTCAGCTGCTAAGCAGGATTAGCCTCCTCTTCCTCAAGGAGGGGCTCTCCTCCTGCATCAGCCACCAGCTCTGGCCCTAATCCCCCCCCCCCCCCCCCCCCCCCCCCCCCCCCCCCCCCGCTTCCTAATCCACCCACGACTTTCTTAGGCATTAGCGTGGGGCTCCCAGCTCCCTAAGCACCACCCTGAAGATGGGAGCTGGGCTCTGGAGGGAATTAGGCCAGCCTCGGAGGACGGCATGGCAGACAGCCCGAGGGAGGCTGAGAAAGCTGCCCACCCTCACCTCCTCTGCCGCTGCCCCCACACGGGCCCAGGGTCTCACGGAGATGCCTCCCTGCCACTGTGAGCACCAGACAAGGGTGAAGCCGAAGAGGACTGAAGGGTGGTCAGGGGCTGCTGAGCCTGCGGGGGCGCCAGACAGGACAGGAGGGCCACTCAAGGCTGGCACAGGCAGAGAGGAGACCTCAGGGGATTCTGAGCCATGACAGAGACTGGAAGGCACACAAGGCCAGCCGAGGGGGCTTGGATATCAGAGAGTCGGACGCCACTGTGGAGGAACAGAGCAGGAGATGGAGGCTACAGAACAATGACAGTGGGGACCGGCAGAGGCCAGGGAGGGAGGTGCTTCTGTACAGCCAAGGACAGCCCACGAGGCCCAGAGAGGACACTGACAGAGTGACCCACTGCTGGGGTGCCATAGGCAGGCACCTGTAGGGTAGCAGAGCTGGGGAACCCCTGGGGAGGGCAAGTGGGGCAACAGCCTAGTAACTCCACCGTGGCCTTCCTGCGCCTCTAAATCGTCCATTATTTTTCAGTGATTACAAGCAGGCAGCCACACAGAGAAGAAAGGAGAGGCCGGGAGGGTAGGACCTTCTGCCTCAGGTCATCCTCCTCACCTGGATGGGAGACTATTGGCCATGCCAGGCTCTCCGAGTGATTGGGCCCAGAGCTCAGGAGGCAGGAGAGGCCTGGAGTCCAGGCCGCCCTGGTCCTAGGGTCCAAGAGCTCCCTGTACTGCTTCCCGGAAAAGCAAATTTTTCTCTCTTCTTTCTTCATCCTCCCCTCCCTCCCCTAAGCTCTAGCTAAGCTGTCTGCAGATACTTCTGGAATAGTTATTAGGGTTTATTAAACCATAAACTGATTAAAATACTGCTTACTCAAACTCTTGGGCTGGAAAGCTGTTGCTCACCCATTTTTTACAGATTGAGACAAATGAGGCTCCAAAAGAATTCACTTTTCTTAGCCTCACCCCACTAATGACAGCACAGAATGCAGGGAAGCAAAGGAAATCACAACCATTCAGAATCCAGGAATGCGGCACCATACAGTGGTCGCAAGGAACTGTTGGAGTCTGATGGGCTTTGATTCAAAGGCGCTCACTGCTTGCAGCTCTCTGGCTGGGCGACCTCCCCAAACCCCAACAATCTCCATTGTAAATGAGCCCCTAATGCCAACTCACAGGACCCCCACAGTCGGGTCCTAGGATGATGTGCACAGCGGGGTCCCCATGGGCGTGAGGATGGTACCTTGCTGCTGATGCTACAGAAGGCTGGTGAGCACACAAGCAGGCAGGGACAGTTCCTAGCTCTACGCTGGCAAAGCGCTCAGAGGTACCTTCCTAGAGGTGGTGGTTGGCAGCTGGGGTCCCGGACTCCTAGGGGATGGGGAGGGGAAAGCAGGGCGTGCGATGGGCCTATTGAGCAGTGGTGGATGTTAAGGGCCGGCTGGGAGGTTCATCAGGCTGGCTCGTTAGGCCATCCCAGCAGGCCTGCTCACTGGGCCTCGCTAATGAGCCTCCACTGGATTATCCGCTCTCACCTCCGCTCGGTTTACTCTGTCAAATCGAGTTTGCATTTTAAATGGGAATTTGACAAGACGGGCAATTTGTCTGCTGACGAGGTTAATGGGTGTTAGCCCTGCGGACTGGGGAGGGACAACCCTTGGCCCGCGTGGTCTGGCCTCTACTCGGATCGATGACCTGGCTGCTGCCCCTCCCTCTCCTACAGCCACTCTAGGGCTCCCTGTCCAGAAGCTATGTCTAGCACACCACCTCCAGGAAGTCTTCCCACCTCTCAGGGCCACGCCGGTCACATTCCCTTCCAGCTGGACTCAAATTGGTTCCGGAGGCCCGGACCACATCACGCCTCTGCTCTCAGACACAGGCTTCCAGGGCAGGGTCAGACTGTCCCTCCAGGCTGGGTTCCCAAGGACCGCAAGGTGCCTCTTCCCTCCTGCATTACTCCTACCTCCTCTCTATACGGGATATGTGTTGCCACAACCTACTTCAGTGCTAAAGAAGAGCTGGCGAGAAAGGATTTCAAGGAGCCAGGGATGTGGCTCAGGGGCACTGCGCCTGCCTGGCAAGTACAAGGTCCCAAGTTTGACCCCTGGTACTGCAAAAAAGAAAAGAAAAGGTTTCAAAGACCTCACCTGTGAGCGCCCCTCAGAGGAAACCCCCGCCAGAGCTCACAGGGAATAGGGAAACCTTCCATGTCTTCCTGGAGGGTCCAGAATTGGGGACTCTCTCACATGGCATTCTCGAGGACTTACATGTACCCACGTGTATACATAAGTACATTATTTGTGGGAGCAAGAGCCCAAGATTCTGAGACCGCAGCCAGAGCCCAGGGCCTGGACCAGGCCAAGGTGAGTTTGGCCTGTGAAGAAGACGCCACAGCCCCCCCCAAGGCCCTGCACCCTTCCCCACCCCAGCTAATGTGCCACAATTACCTCCTAAGTGCCCAAACAAATGTGGCTGCTGGGGAAAGTGACACGGGCTCCAGGTGATGGATTCGTGCCATCGGGGAGCCAGGCGGAGCGGGCCCCGAGCGGGGGGGCAACACTAATATTGTATCAGCGTTGGCGCCGGCGCCACGAGCCGGTGATGAATATGTGTCACTTTACACAGCGCACACTCGGGGGCCTGGCTGCGCAGGCATGGAAAATAGAGTGTCTGGGATTAATGATATTGAAAATGATAGAGAGCAGATTGGAAATGGCTTCGCCCGCCCGACCCGCAGAGATGGAAACGTACCTCACAGCTATCTGCCCAGGCCTGGCCCCCACCTGCCCCCCCACTTCCTCTAGCTGCAGAGGCTCATGATGAGGACCCCGAGCCTGGGCCCTGCCAGCGGCTCCTTGGGGTGGCACATACCGGGGTGGATATACCTGAGAGCAGAAACAGGTCATTAAGAAAAATCTGGGTCCCTGGCTGACCTTTGACCTCAGTCTCAGATGAGCTTCACCCCAGCCTCTCAATAGACCTTGACCTTGTCCACAGACCAGCCCCTAAGCCCAGTCCCAGCTGAGACTGCCTCTGCTCACAGAGTAAGTCTGCAAAGTCTGAGCCTCTAAAAGCCCTCGGAGGGCTGTGGCGCTAAAGCAGCATGTGTGGATGCAAGTGTGTATGTGCACGCATGTGTACACATGCACACACAGGAGACCAGAGAGAGTAGACCCCTCTGTGTAATGTATCCCACTGCCAAAGGGAAGCGTGGAGCCTGGGCTGCTTCTCCACGGAATGGATTTGTGAGCAAGAAAGCACGTGAGCATGTGTCTTCCCTTAACATCTTTCTATGTGTTTGTGCTGGTTTGGATGACTCTGTCTGCACACAGAAGCACAGATGGCTGGGAGCATGTGTCTGTGTGCACCTGTTCACAAATATACCTGTGGAGCATCTGGTATGTGTGTGAATGTGCATAACTACACCTGTCCCTTCGTGTGCCTTGGTGTGTGCAAGTGTCTCTGAGGGATCCTGTGTAAGTGTGGCTTATGTTGGACCCCTCTGTACAGGGAAAGGAGTATGCATGTGAGTTATATGTGTGTCTGTGTGTGTTTGTAAGTGTGCATATATGTATACTCAGAGATAGGAGGAGTTCAGTATGAGCGCTTGGCCTCAAAAAGGAAGACTTCATTGGGAGGAAGTAGTGGGGATCAAAATCAGGACCTTGTCCTTGAGAGGCAGGTACTGTGCCACAGAGCTAAATCTCCACCCCAGAAAACTTTTGAGGCCTAACCCTGCATAAGCTAAATTCCCAGCACCAGAGCAAGATGTCTTTCCCACAAGAATGGGATCCATTATACTGAGATTTCAACAAAATTTTCCAGATGGACAGTGATCTAAGACCAACAGCCTAGTTCAACATCATCCCAACATCCACCCCCACCCAAACCAGTCAAGAGGATGAACTTGCAGTATTCACATCATTTATCCCATAAATACTTTTTAAAAACTCAGCATAGTGGGGCACACCTGTAATCCCAGCTCTGAGGAGGCCAAAAGAAGATCACAGTGAATTTGAGGCCAGCCTGAACTACACAGTGAGTCCCCATCTCAAAAATCAAATGAATCAAACTAACTAATAGGGCTGGGGATTTTGCTCAGTGGTTCTGGTGCCTGCTTTGCAAGTACTGGTGCCTGCTTTGCAAGGTTCAGGCCCTAGCAACCACATACCACAATGCCAGGCATCCCAGCACTCAGGAGGCAGAGGCAGGAGGATTATTGAGTTTGAGGCTGAGTTCAGGACCAGCCTGAACTACAAAGCAAGACCTTGTCTCAAGGAAAAAAAAAATCAAACTAATAAATACTTTTTCCCTCCAAAGCTAGGTATGGAACCCAGATGTACTATAACATTGAATGATTTATCCAACCCTTTTTTTTTTTTTTTTGAATTATTCTTGGGGGCCAGGGATTTAGCTCAGTGGTTCCGGCATCAGCCTTGCAAGCTCAAGGTCCCAAGTTTGATCCTGGTAACCATATACCACAAGCCAGGACTGGTGATTCATGCCTATAATCCCAGCACTCTGGAGCAGAGGCAGGAGGATTGCTCTGAGTTTGAGACTTGCCTGGGCTACACAGTGAGCTCAGGGGCCAGATTGAATTTCAAAGTGAGACCCTGTCTCAAAAAAATTTTTTTATTCTTTTTGAGACAGGATCTCTCTACATAGTCTAGCCTGGCCTTGAGCTCATTATGTGGCCCAGGCTGTCCTTGAACTCAAAGCAATCCTCCTGCCTCTGCTCCAGAGTGCTGGGATTACAGGCATGTGGCACCATACTCTGCTCCTTTTTATATTTGCAGACAAGCTATTGCTAAATCACCAAGCTGTCTGGCATGGCTCAAAGGTTTGGTCCTCCTGCCTCCCACCTCCCAGAGTATCGTGGGATTACGGGTATACACCACCACGCGCAGCTAAGAAACACTTCATAAAGACTTCTGTTGTGGCAGGTGCCGCCTCTGACAAGCAGCACAAACACCGTCCCTGTGGTGAGGGTCGGCTCCCTGTGCAAAGACATTTAGGTAGTAGATGAGGATCCTGCCCTATGCACAGAGGGAGCAAAGCGCGAAGGCCCTGAGCCCACAGTGGGAACCTGGGCACTTTTGATGACATAAGCAGCCCACTGTGGCACAGGGACCAGAGGTTCCCCAACACTAGTCTAGGCCCTTTCAGCAGGCAGAAGCCAGACGAGAGTATGGGGCCAGCAGGGACTGCAGTCTCGCTGTCAGTGAGAGGTGGGGCTGTTGGAGAGTCTAAGCCAGAGACAGACATGGTCGTATTTGCATTTTTTTGGTCACTGGGAAGCAGAGAAACAACCGGAAGCAGGAGCCTTGAAGTCCTTGAGAAGGTTCTGCTGGTGCCACAGGGCTGTGCCTCCGCCTACCCTGGCCACCACACAATGGCGAATGGTAGAATGGCGAATCGTGGTCGAACCCACTGCAGCCCCTCCCAGGAGCACCTGGGGCCGGCAGTCCCTTAGCCGGTCACTCCAGTCCTTCCTTGGTGCACTTTCCTTCCCACAGGGCTGTCTAGAAGGCCCAGGACAGGCTGCCTGACTTCCCAACCCAGCTCCCATCCAAAGGGCCAGCTCTGAGGAAGTCGAGAGTCCCCATGAAGACAGTGAAGGGGGACATTTCACACAGTCCTAAGAAGACAGTCCTACATCCAGTGCCCAGGTTGAAGCAAGAGGGTGGCCCCCTCTAGATTTCCAGACACCAAATCCTAACTCTGCTGTGCAGAGGGGCCCTTCCTGAGGGAGCTGGGGTCTGTCTGGCAGGAGCCTGGCTCTCCAACAGGGCAGCACTGGCAGACAGGAGAATGGGAGGGTAGAAGAAGGACCGTGCCAAGGCCCACACTGGGCAGGGGCAGAGCTGGTGACCTGGCTCCACCCCCAGGCTCAGCACACTGCCACCTGTCCTCCCCTAGTGCCAGGCAGGCTCCATGTTGGCAGTGACCTTTGTGTCTGGAGAAGAAGGGGCTGACCCCTCCTGGGGCTGCCTCTCTCCCTCTCTGCTTGCCTCTGTCTTCTGTTCGTCCACCTTCTCCCCCAATCCTGTCTCTCGGCTCCTTTCACTCCCTCCTTCCCTGCCTCTCTCTCCCTGAGTCATTTGCGGAACGGAGATGGCCTAGCCCATCTGGGAGCGAGAGCGCTGCCCGGTGACGGAGGCGCAGGTAATAGCTGAGTGGAGGAGAGAGACGTGGAAATTTATGACATTGAAAATGACTAAGAGAGAGAGAGAGAGAGGGTGGGGAGAGGGCAGGAGGGGGTGGGAAAGGCAGCAGGCAGGAGCACACACTGTCACACATGAGCCAGGCTCTACACCCGCCCTAGAGAGAGCAACCTTGTGGAGACGAGGATACAAGGTGGTGGAGGGAAGGCTCCCAGACCAGAGACAAAAGTGGACAGACAGACAGATGGTAGCACAGAGAAGTCAAGTGGGGGGGGCGCCAAGGACAGCAGACAGCCAAGAGACTAAGGCTGAGCAGGGCTGTAGGCAAAGTGGCTCCAGAAGCGTCTGGCTGGCCTGCCTGTCCAAGACTGCCCCCATTCTGGGTGCTCTGGCCCAAGGGGAGGACCATCCTGCCAGCACAGGGAAGGTCTGCACTGCAGACTGTCTAGTGGCAAGGCCCAGAAAAGGCCAGACATTCAGATTTCACAGCAGGTCAGTGACCAAATGGGGCCTGAGCCTCCCAGCATGCACTTCTTCCCCCAGGTGCTAGGAGAATATTCTAGGAGAAGAGATGGATGCAATTTCCCAGCCATCCCCTCTATAGCTCTTCCCTCGGGACCATGGGAAGCGGGGAATTGGCCAGAGTGACCTTCCCCATCCTCTTTTCAGAGAAGAATCTGCTGCTTGGGACACTAAGCCCATAATCCTCTGCGCCCAGCCACCCCCACCCCGACCACCCAAGACACGGTTTCTTGGTCAAGAGTGACAAGACTTCTCTGAGAGGCCCACTGGAAAATGTGGGTCATCTGAACCCCAGAGGAGCTTTCTTTCCATAGCTCCAGCTGACTTTGTGGGTGAAGGCAGAGGACTCCTATGTATCCCTCACCCACACCAAGGAAGCTGGTATATCAGATACTCGACAGGTAGAACTCTCCATCCTCCCAATGGCTGAAGCCTCAGATGGGGGAGCTTCATCCCAGGTGCACAGCTGAGGACATCTGAGACAGGCCCTGGCCTGCTGGCCCCATCTGGCCTGCACACCAGGCCCTTCGAAATGTGGCCTGACAGACGCCTTAGGGCACGTAGAGACCTTGCCTGCTGCCCCTGGAGGTGTGGGGCTGGACTTCACAGATGTCTAGGTTTCTCCAACTGGAAAGAAACAGAGGTTACAGCAGTGCCCCTTCCCTCACCAGCTTCCTAGCAGCCCCTGTCCCGCTCACCCTTCCCCCTCCCTCTGGGAAAACTCAGAGCAACACCTCCTGGTCGAAAGTGTGCGCCACTTTAACAGGTTGTATATTGCAGTGACCGAAAATACTGGATTCAAGGTCAGAAAAGCCCCAAATTAGAGCTCTGCCCCTTGGCTGTGTGATCTTGGGCTCCTTGTTGAAGGTCCCAGGCTTATTACTCAACCTCATCTGACAAATGGAGCCATAAGAGTCTGGCTCCGGGCTGTGAAGATCACGTGGAGTCACATACAGGAGAAGACTGGCACAGAGGAGGCGCCTGGCACGTGCCAGCTGGCATCGGGCCCCTCTGCACTGCACTGAGCTGTGTCTTAAATTTCAGCTAGAGTGGGAAAGATCCCAGGCCGCCCCAAGAGAGTTCTCCCCATTCCTGGACCTGGAGAAAGGCACATGCCGAAGGCCGGGCCTTGCTCCAGTCAGTCCTCACCCTGGAAAGGCGCTCAAGCAGCTTCCGCCTTGTCTGGGGAGCAGGGGGGAGGTGAAGAGTTCACTGGGGTAAGGGGCTGGGCCGCAGGCCTCCCACCCAGCCCCGCTGCCCTGGCCTGGCCTATTGTGGCCGCATAAAAGGTGACGGATGGTTAATAGGGGAGATAACAGGATTCATAAGGGAAATTTATCGGTCACTCTGGTGGTATAAATATGTTTATAGCAGACCAAGGGGAAATGAAGAAGCCCCAATAAATCACCATGAAGCCACCAGCTACTAATAGGCGAGTGGCGGCAGGAACCCCAGCGTTGGCGCTGGCAGACACCCCCTCTGGCTGCCTGCTAATGGCCGGGCGGTCACAGGCTCATCCAACTGGACGCTGAGCCCACACCATGCAGAAAGAAGACTCCAGGGGCCGCCCACGCTGGGCTGGCCCTGCCCCCCTGGCCAGTGGCCCCCAGCCCCACTCTGCTGTGGGACCAGAGGGGCTGAAAGGACTGGGCCCGGGCCAGGGGCTCGGCGGTGCAGGAAGCCTCCATGAGGTTCTGGCCCCAGAGCTGGCCCTGACTGGAGGCGGCCACTTCCCAGGCTCAGCCTCGGATTTCATCCTGTGCAGTGATTCAGCAGCCTCTGAAAGCCGCGGTGAGGAGACAGTGGTAATCCATTATCATAGTGCTTGGTACCGTGTAAGCCTCAGTAAATGAGTTATCCATATTCTTACCTGCCTAAGGACTTCCGGGAAATGCTACCCAGGTTCGAGAACATTTACTCCCTTTTGATAGATAAGGCACCCGAGACTCCGAAGTTTAGAGCTGTTGAGACCACTCTAGGAGAGAAAGACTCTTGAGTCCTGCTCATTCCCTAGTTTCATTCCCACTCGTGGAGACCAAGCCTAGGATTCAAAGGCCCTCAGGACATGGTCATGGCGCTCTGGCCAACTGCAGGTGATACGGGGCTTGGGGGTAAGGCTACTCTACTCTCTCCTCCTTCACTACAGGACAAGAGCTGGGCCCCTTGGGGTGACCTAACTCCGGCACGGTCTGACTGAAGTCTTCTTGCTTCTGTTCTGTGTAAGAGGCCTCCTCCGGGCCTACAGACCTCGCCATCATGGCCACAGCCCTACTCACACCCAAGTCCTCTCTAGCCCAGCTCACTGCCTTCTTTTCCTCCCTCCCTTCCTTTCTTCCGCAAATAGTTCGGAGCGCCCTCCACAGAAGACAGCAGGAAAGCCCCTGCCCTGACGCCCGCGACCTGCGAGCGAGCTCGGGTCCAGATTTGGAATAGAGCCGAGTGCGCGCTGAACCTAGGGCAGGTGCAGGACGCACGGGGAACCAGGGACCGGAGCAGGAATCCAGACAGGAAACGCATTTCCAGAGGAGGCAACTGCGGGGCGGGGAGTGCCCAGCCCACCGCGGCTGCTTGCCCTTTCTCTCCGTGCGGAGGCCCACGCAGGCACTCCTACATCCAGCCACGTCCGGCTCCATGCTCTCCTTCTCCGGGTACCGCCGCCTTTCCTCAACCCCGCGGGGGACAGTGCCGCAACCTGCCGCCTGGTTCCCGCCACGATGGCCGGGCCTCTGCAGACCACGACCTCCCTCTCCGGCGGCCCGCCTGGGCCCCTGATGGCCTCCCCGCCTCGTCCCTGCCCGGCCCGCGTCTCCCCTGCTCCGGCCTCCCCGCGCGCCGCTCGCCGGGCCCGGACTCCGCGTCCGGCTTCTCCCTCCGGCCCCCTCCTCGGCTGGGCGGGGGAAGCGCTCCGTAAATAGGCGGATGGCCCCGGGCGCTCCGGGCGCAGACACTCGTTTTTAGAGCCGGTAATTGACTCCTTTCAGTTGATAATTCATGGCTTGCATATGCGCTTTAATGCGGGCGCCCGGGGAGGCGCGGCGGGCGGGGTGGGAGCTCGCGGGCTGCGGCCGGCGGGGCGGGAGCGTGGGGCTCCGGGCACCGGGGTCCGCGCAGGAGCCCGCGGCTGGGTGTTGGGTCCGCGTGCCTCGGGGTCGCGGGCTGAGGAAGGGCCGGGATTTCTGCGCCCGCCGAGCCTTCGAAGTGAAAGAAGGGAGGGCTCACCCGGCCTTTTGCCCGTGCCCTTTTGCCTATGCATGAGCCAGAGGGGAAACTGAGGCCCAGAAAGGTAATAGTTCTCCCCTAACACCCCTCGGCGCAGAAATAAGGCCAGAACCGCAGACCCCCTTCCCAAAGAGCCTCAGTAAGGGGCCATGTGCCCTGCCTGTGTGGAAACACCCTTTGAGATGGGAATTTTCCTGTTTCTGAGCAAAATCTCTCCCCTGGGTGGTCCACTCTGCTCTCCCAGACTTCCAGGTGAGGGGGCTGACTTTTCTTGTGAATTCTGGGCACTGACACCCAGACTTTGTTTTTGATTTTCTGAGACAAGGTCTCCCTACGTAGCTCAGGCTGGCCTTGTACTCTTGGTGATCCTCCTGCCTCAGTCTCCTATGTGCTAGGATTACGGGCAGGAGCCACCAGGCTGGGCTCAGTCCCCCAGACTTGAGCAGCCTTTCAGCCCACAGCCGCTCCCCACTGAGGAGGGGGCGCTCAAGTGCCTCCCCCTTGCTGCACCCCTGGGTCTGTCTCTCCCCCAGTCTGTAGTGTTGTAGAATCTTTAGTTCCATCTTACAGGTGCTCAGAGCAGCCAGGAAGCCTGTCCAAGGCTGCAGAGGGCACACAGTGGACCTAGACCTTCCTGTGGAGAGAGGAAGGACTGGGGGAGATGATGTACCATTCCAGGGGGTCCCATACCCCACCCCCAGATCTCAGGCCTCTACAGACCAGAGACAGATTTCAGATAAGACAATGAGTGTATAGTCAGGAAGAAACAGAGCTTAAATTAGGACTAGAGCTGGGCACGGAGAGGAAGTAGGTGATACCCCAGACATCAGCTCCACAGATAGTAGACAAGAGGAGCCTCGCCCAGGGCCAGGCCTCGCCCAGGACCGGGCTTCCGTTTCACTCAGCCCCTTGAGTTTGTGTCTGACACCCCTTTTCCTGAAGCTAATTCCAAACCGAAAGAAAACTCCACCTCCTACATCTTCCATCTACAAATATTTAACACAAGGACAAAGCACTGGGCTTGTTGCTGCACACCTTCCCGTTGGCCCACTGACTAGTTTCCTGATCTGTGTGTGCCGCGGAGTTGGAGGACTTGACTGGGGAAGTCGCGACGACGCCAAGTATGAGAGCTCGAGGCGCGCAGTCTGGGCCGTGTGAAGCTCAATGCTGCCCCCTGGCGTCCACACTGTTGCAGGCTGCAGAGGGACTCGAAAGGAGGCTCCTCCCCCCTACCTCCTCCAGGTCCCTTAAACCCTCATCTTAGGAAGGATAGGACGCAAGCCCTACTGACTTGTAAGAGGAGGAAACATGAATTTCTTTTCCAGCAGAGATTTCAGATTCAATGGTAAAGCAGGAGAGAGGGGCTATCACAGGGTTCAGCCTTTTCTGGAGACCCTAGAGTTCTCTCACTGTCTTAGCCCCCGTCTAATGCGATTCTTGGAGTGTTCTTAAATCCTGTTACCTGAAGCCCTTTCCTACCTGAAATTCCACCATTTGTCTTCGGAGGAGGCAGTGACAAATGTAAGGTGGATAGACAGCTGGGTGGATTCCGGTCCTCTGCACTGAGATGGTATTTCCGGAAGTCCTGGGCACTCTCCAAGCCCTAAGGATGGAGGATGTGGGACCTCGGAACCTGCTCCCTTCGTTCTAACCCCTCTTCCTTAGTGCTGTCCTCGACTTTGCAGCAGGGGCTGGCCTCGGCTGTACCTTAATCCGAACATCTCACCCCTAATCTACACAAAGGTAAATATCTCCTGCTTTCAGAGTTGCATGATTCCTCAGCACTCAGTGAAAAGGCAGTGCTGACTTTCTCCATAGTAAGGTTAAGATGTAAAACTCCAGACTCTCCCCTTGTGGAACGCTGACCATCATAATGAAACTGAAACTAGGCATTCAACTAAAATTCATGGCAAGGAAAAGAAGTTGCAAGTCCTTGATCCAGCTTCTGTTACATTTCCACAGTGACAGTGTTGTCTTCACCTCAAGCACAGGTGCAGGAACATGGCAGCTGAATCAGACTCCTCCCGTGAAACCCGAACATACTAGTAGAAATCCAGACCAGCTTTCATTGTGTTATGATAGTGATAACATACATGTCATTGTGTTATGATAATGATAACATACAACCCGTACGTGTCTCTGTCTCTGGAAGCAGATCAACTGGCTGTGGTCCCACTTGTGCCACTTCACCTGGCTCTGTCACTTCAGTGCAGTCCCTTAATGTATGCACAGACTTCCTCACAGGACAGTTGTGGGATTTAATGATTTAATATATATACAGTACTTCTGAGCAGCTCCTAGGACAGAGTAAGAGCTCACAACACATTAGACAGTGTCATTATTGCTATTTTCTCAGAATTCAGGTCAGTAGTTCCACTGGGTGACTTGCAGCAAAATCAATTTCCAGAAAAAGTGAAGTCTGACTCACTTAACGTCTGACTCAGACATCTGTGTACTTTTCTGTCTCTTACTCTCTCTCTCTCTCCCTTTCTCTTTCTCTCCCTCACCAAAGTCAGTTGTTACTTCAGACTCTGCAGTAAACAGGTCCATGGTAATATTTCTTTTTATGATCCACCTCTGAATAAGTAATAAAAGCATTTATTGGACACTTCCTACATGCAAAGCCTTCTGCTAATTGCATCATTCTCACTTTTATTTAATTAAGCTTTAGCACAAATTGGCAAAGTAGTTGTTTTGGAGGGTTTATTTTGTTTTTTAATTTTTGTTTGTTTGTTTGTTTTGAGACAGGGTCTTGCTTTTCTGTAGTTCAGGCTGGCCCTGAGCTCAGCCTCGAACTCACAGCAATGCTCCTGCCTCTGCCTTCTGAGTGCCAGGATTACAGGAGTGAGCCACCAAGCCCAGCATTGTGGTATGTGATTCTAATTGCTGGTGGGCGTGAGTCTCTACACCTGTCAGTGTTGTATGTGGTTTCCAAGGATCAAACCCCAGCCCTTCCACTTGCAAGGCAGGTACTGGAAGCACTGAGCTAAATCCCAAACCTTTCTTGTTTGTTTCTAAGAATAAGAAAAGTTTATTGAGGGATAGTTTCCACTAAAGAGAGACAGAAAGGGACCCAAAAGTGAGTTCCCCCTGTTTGTTTGTTTGTTTGTTTGTTTTTGAACTCTGTAATTCAGGCTGGTTCTGAACTTATTATGTAGCCCAGGGTGGCCTCAAACTCAGTGATCCTCCTGCCTCAGGCTTCTTAATGCTGGGATTACAGTTGTGTGCCATTACATCTGGCTCAGCAAGGTAGATGTTTTGATTCCCATTTTCTTAGAGAAGCAACTGAGGCCCAGAGAAGAACCATGTCCAGTCCAGGGACATGGTAAGCCCAACCGGGGTCTTGGCCTCCTCCACCTTCTCCATCTCTCAGTCTGCTTTACCCCTTAGTGCCCAGCAGACCACTGATTTTGCAGTTTTATTCCTGACGAGGATAGGGCTGACGCAGAGGTCGCATGGATGGGCTAAACTGCTGCAGAAGAGATACAGAGTAAAAGCTAGAACTGAGTGGCACCCTCTTACCCGCTCCCCTGCAGACGCTAGCCAGATGGAGGTAAAGATCAGCCCTTGTTTGTCCCTGAGGAGGAGGCACGACGAAAGAAACTGACCATGAGTAATGGTCAATAATGCCTGTAATCCTAGCACATGGGAGGCTGTCATGACACTGTCTTCTGTCATGCTGTCTCTGTAGCGTCCCTTGTAAGAGTGCCTTTCGTCTTCATCTAGCAACAGTCACAGTAGTGACAGGAGCCCAACCACAGGGAAGTTCAGGATGCTGGACTGGCTAAGGAAGGCACTTTTCTGTTTTAAAGTACAGAAGACTGGATTTAGGAATTAGGTAAAGAAGATGGGCCAGCGCCCTCTGCCGGTGCTTCTCGGCATTGCAGCCGTCTGGACCTGGAAGAGCAGGTGGGAAGGAGAGAGAATGGTGGAAATCGTCCTTGGCCGCGGGCACTGTGCTGTTTTATTCACACTGCTAATCCTTAGACGCCTGACCATCCCAGTGTAGAGATTTTCTATCTCCTGTGTACAATGAAGAAATTGGAGCAGACAGTTCAGATAGTTTTCCCCAGGCTACCCAGCCGGAGCCCTGCTGAGTACCGGACCCCAGAGCACAGAGTGCCACAACCCTGAGTGGAAAAGGTCCCCTGCAGAGCCACC
>PVIR01022376.1:0-28273 GCA_004026965.1 Petromus typicus
CCTGCCTCAGTGAAAAGTTTCAGTTTTAAATCTTTGTGTGAGAGGAAAAGATAAAAACAAGCTGGGCTGGGTTGCACATACCCGGAATCCCTGGAGTTCCAGAGGCTGAGGCAGGAAGATCTGTAAGTTCAAGGGCAGCCTGGGCTACATGTGGCGTTCGAAGCCAGCGTGAATTATGCAGCACACTGTCTCAAAAGACCAAAAGCAAACAACAAATGATAAAAATAATAAAATATGATGCAGAGTATTGGATAGAAGACTGTGTATGTGCTCACAATATTGTGAACTGACCCTTGGGTCTTTGCTCATAGGACACCTCTACTCTTTTAAAATTTTTTTACAATATACTTTTTCTTAGAATATACTTTCAAATTCAAATCTTTATTGGTACATTATGTATACACACATCATAGTCACTTTCAGCACTGAAAATTTGTGTCAGTATATGATCTGACACAACTTCAATCTCATTTTTCCCCCTCCCTACACAACCTACAACCTCCCTGTCCCCTGTATAACATAGGCTATTCCTTTTTCTTATTACCATCATATTATTTTTCCTTTCTTTACTTAGCCTACACCCCATTTCCTTTTAAATATTTCCTCTTTCACAGTATCTACTATATATTCTAGAACTCATTCACATCTTCATTTTCTCATACTAGAGAAAAGATACAATATTACACATCTATGACCTATTTATTTCACTTATGAAGATTTCCTGAAGGTGCATCCATTTGAGTATGATGACTCAACCTTATCGTTTTTTATGGCATAGTAATACTCCATATTATACATGAACCACATCCTCTTTATCCAGTCTCCAGTTGATGGACATTTCAGTTATTTTCAAGATTTAGCTATCACAAACTGAGCTGCTATAAACATGGGTGCATATATGTTGCCGTGATATGACTCTTTCAATTCTTTTGTGTGTGTACCTAGCAGAGTAATAGGAGGGTCAAATGGGACCTCTGAAACCTAGTTTTTTGAGAAATCTCCAAAATGATCTCTATTTTTTATTGAGATCTCATCTCACTAAGTTACTCATGCTGGGCATGAACTCGTAAACTCCCCTCCTCCGCCTTCTCAGTAGGTGACATTTTAGACATGGGTAAACCACTCTTGACTATATAGAGTCTTTTAGGTTCATGATTGTACCTGAAGCAATGGGGAATGAAATCAAAGTTTTGCCACTGCTTAGTAAGTGCTCTACCATAGAGTTTTATCTTATTCTTGTTTTTAGTCTTTAAGTAAAAGTTATTAAGTTTTTTTGTTTTTTTGTTTTTTTAGGTTTTTTGAGACAGATCTCGCTTTGTAGTTCAGGCTGGTCCTGAGCTCAGTCTCAAACTCACATCACAGCAATCCTCCTGCCTCTGCCTCCCGAGTGCTGGGATTACAGCTGTGAGTCACCATGCCCGGCACTGTGGTATGTGGTACTGATTGCTCCTGGGCGGGAGTCTCCACGCTCAGTATTGTATGTGGTTTTCGGGGATCAAACCCAGGTCCTTGATCTTGCAAGACAGGCGCTGGAACCTGAGCTAAATCCCCAGCCCAAAAGTTATTAAGTTATTAACCAGGCATAGTGTCATATTCCTATTTTCCCAGCACTGAGAAAACTGAGGCAGGAACATTACTGAGTTTGAAATCAGATTAGACTATGGGCTGAGTTCAAGGGCAACCTGAACTACGTTGTGAAATCCAGTCTCAATAAAAAGGTGAACAGGGCCAGGGATTTTACACAGTGGTTCCGGTACCTGCCTTGCAAATGCAAGGGCCCATGTTCGGATCCCAGTAACCCCATACAACAATGCTGGGTGAGGAGACTCACGCCCACCAGCAATCAGTACCACATGCCAAGGCTGGGTGTGATAGCTCACACCTGTAATCTCGCACTCAAGAGGCAGAAGCAGAGGATTGCTGTTGAGTTCAAGGCTGAGCTCAGGGCCAGCCTGAACTACAAAAGTGAGACTCTGTCTCAAAAAAAAATGAGGACGAAACAGCCAAGCATAATAGAATATTCTTGTAATCTCAGTGTGGTGGAAAATGAGGCAGTCACAAGTTTGAGCCCCACCTGAATAATTCAAAGAGACACTGAGTGGAATTAAAAGGCTGTGATTACGTCTTCAAATGAGAGCACAGTGGTGACTTCCCAGGGTTATCAGTGTATGCAGAGAAGAAGGAAAGTCCAAGAAATACAGTGGTCACAGATGCTTAGAGCAAACTGAGAAATGGGATGCAAGATAAATACGGCAAAAGCTTTTTTGATCCTGCAAAATCTTAAGGCTAAACCTCATTGATCAGATGGCATGCTCTCATTCCCTACCACTTCCAGGAGATTTGTAGAATCTAAACTTGAAATCAAGTACAATGAACATGGAAAAAGCTGAGTAGTCTACACAGCAAATCTCTTTATTTTTCCAACCATCCATGCACTGACCATATCTGCCTACCTCTCAAGCATCATTTTACAACTTGAAACTCAAATTCTCTTTTCTAATCTTATGTAGGACCCAAGTTCCCAAAAGTCACATCCACTTTGCAGATCCATGTTCCTCTATCTGAGGCTCCTCATCTGTGTCTGTCTGTCCCTTTTCCAGTCTCACCAAAACATGGGTTCTGTTGTTCCCAGTCCCTGAAGGCAACACAGGATATATGCACCCAAACTAGATAAAGATACAGTCAGAGCACTGAGTAGACCCCTTGTAATGGATTTTTGAGTTATTACAAAAATCACATTGAGTGGTAAGGAAGCAGATCATCCTGGGATAGTTTAATGGCTTCACAATTCTCTTCAGTGCATCCCTGATGTGGCCCAGTCGAATCCTTTGGACAGCACACTGGTGAGCATAAATCTCCCAAGGGACAGGGTACTGCTCCATTCTTAAGTTACTCATCCTGGCAGTGTGGCGCAGCAAGTTCTCCAAGGTGGCCACAGAGATGCAGTTCCTTATGTACCTGAAAGAGGAGAGCTTGGAGCATTGGCAGAGGGTAGGAAAGATGGCACTGAGCTGGAAATCGCTGAATCCACAGGCCTCCAAGTGCAGTGTGGTCAGGGTGCCTGAAGTTATCTCCAGCAGAACTTGTAGAGGCTCAGGAGGAAAATCAAACAGTCGGACGTCACTCAGATGTAAGTGTTTTAGCTGCCAAGTGCTCGGGGACCGGGACAGATGGTTCCAGTCTGAGTGCGAAAGCCAGCAGTCAGTTAATGAAAGAGTCTCCAAGGGAGACTGCAGGGACCTACAGAGAGAGCAGGCAGTTAGCACTGGTACTTGGTGAAGAGAAGGGGACAGGATACAACCAGAAGGTAAAGGAAGATGACTTGGGCCCATGTCACTCTGGCGATAACCATTTGATGATAATCATGGAATGATAATCAGCAGGAAAATGCTGTGCGACATGGAAACTCATCATTTGTATTATTAAAATTTAGGTTGAGGTCATTCACCTTCATTTGCATAACTTGCTGAGTTCCTAATTTCACGAGTCTCCTTTCTTCACTGCCAAGCAGAAAACTGTCATGCCTTGCTCAAACCAACAGGACAAAGCACACTGGCTGCTTTCAGTAAATAACAGATGCTTCTCAGTAAATAAGAGAAATGGACACAAAATGATGTGTACAGTCCCTCTGGTGCCAATAGTGCAATGATTTTCTATACACCTGTGCTGTCCTCAGAATTCATCATAAGCATCCTTAGCCCCTTCAGTAGCTATATAAGGCTAATTCTTTTCCCAGTTAATGGCTAGTCTCTCCTGGTGTTGGATCGGTGAATTACTCCCAGCTAGCTGCTATTTCTCTCTCCCAATATCAGCCCATACACACTTAGATGTAGTAAACTCCACTTTTTTTGAGCTAGTGGCTAGAATCTCTCTGATTTTAGCCTCTGTTCATAATAAAAGACCTATTAAATGAGTGGATTCATGTGCTCCATCTATAACAAAAGCCACTTTGGGGGCCAGGCAATACTGTTGGAAGACAGATAAGGGCCCATCAGATGAGATATGGTTACAAGGACTAGAACTGCCACTGTGTCTGCAAGAAAATCTGTGTTACTGCTCCAAGTTCTGTACCTGATTCTCAGCCTCACTTCTGGATGCTGCACCTCCTGTACGTTAACCTTCCTGGAGTCCCACGAGGTAGGATTTCTTCTTTCTCTCTCTCTGTCTCCCTCTCCTCTCTCTCTCTCTCTCTCTTTCTTTATCTCTCTGTCTTTTCATTTCTTCCTTCTCTCCTTTCTTCCTTTCTGTCTCCCTCTCTCTTTCTGTCTTTTTCTCGCTGTCTCTTTCTATCCCTCTGTATCTCTGTCTCTGTCTTACTTTCTCTCATTTTATTTTTCCTTCTTTTCTCTCTCTCTCTCTCTCTCTCTCTCTCCCTCCCTCTTTCTGTCTATCTTTCTTCCTTTTGTTTTCAAAGACAGGGTCTCACTTTGTTGTAATGCTGGTCCCGAGCTCACTGTGTACCACATTCTAGCCTCAGTCCTCCCGCTTCACCCTCCAGCGTGCTGCAATTTCAAGTATATGTCACCACACCAACTCCAGTAACATTCCAAAATGGGGCCACAGAGACAGATTCACTACTTGCTGTAAATCAGCTTAATAAGACCTCACACATTGAATGTGAGGCATGAGTTCTTTCCCTCTTGCATGCCCTCTGTCTTCCATATTTCTCAATACCTTAACTTAGACATGATTCCTAATGAAATTAAAAGTGTGCAACCCAGTTCCCCACATGTGACATCCTGGCACAATAGCCCTTTCTTTTGAGCTATTTCTGCTTAGCTGTGATGAGAAACCTCAGTTTAGCACTCAGAAGTGATCTAGCACATGTTGAGTTTCTTGGATCTTGATCTCTGTCATATTTAGTGGCTGACATATCTCTCAGATCCACTAAATTCTCTAGAATAAAGAAAAGCTCTGCTGTGCTCCCCAGGGCTTACCCAAGCATCTGGTCCAGGTGGCCTGTAAGGAAAGAAGCAGACTTTATATAAATCTCTTGGAGACAGTGCAGCTTGAGAAACTGAGAGGTCACTTGGCTGACCACCCGATCTCTCTTCTCTGTAGAAACAAAGTCTTCTCCAGAGATATGGGACAGAGTTAGTTTGCGGAGATTTTGCATTTGGCCCAGGTAAGGGGCAAAGCTAGCCAGGGTAGAAAATGACCAGAAGGGACACAAATCTGCCTCCAGAACGCAGCTCAGGTCCACCATTTCTATGGCCTTCTTGATGATTCGGATGGGGACTGTACCAACGTGCAGCTTCTGGCAGTCCAGCTGCAGGGAACCTTTTCTCTTTTGGACCCACTTTAAGAGGTAGAAGAGGAATAGGAATTCAAGTAGATATTCCAGCCTGATGTGCAGGTCTATAACCAACTTCAGGGGCTGTTCTTCTGCCACACTGAAAGTGTGTTTCTCCATTTTCCTTATCTTTGTAGCCACAGGGGAACAGGTTTGAGTCAGGTTTTCCGCAGTGTCCTTCCAGAATTTCTGATGCATGTTCCGCAAATCTAGAACTTGTAGTTTCCACCTCCTGAAGGGAAAGCAGGAAAGAGTCTCAGAATTTAGACCTGGTCCCAGATTTCTCTTGTACAGTAGTCTTCATCTCTGACATCAGCAGGTTCTCTCTCTATGCCTCTGTCTAAATTTTCTCTTCCCTTTTCCCCATTGCATGCAGGGCAGTCCTTACCCTCAGTGCCTTTTGGAGGGGATAGGTAATTACTGCTCATTTCACTGTTGCTTCCTCCACTAGTAGTCCCTCTCACTGAGCTGCCAGTACCCAGAAGGCCTAGCAATGGCTAAGGCCTCTCTGATCCTTCTCAAGAAACCATCTGGAGCCTGTCTTCCCCTTACTCCCCCTCCCTCCCTTACACTTGTTCTTGTCCTGTCTCTCCTTCCAAGATACCCACATCAATCTCACCTGGGGCGAACCTTCTGAGCCAGCAGCACATCAAGCCCATCCAACATAGCTTGTAAGTTTTGTAGATACTGTATCCGCAGCTGGGAAATATGCAGGTGTGTTTCTGAGGCCTCCTGTGTCCTCATGCTCATTAGAGTCCCCAGTGGGAGGCAGTAGAAAGGCCAGGCTGATACCATGGCCTTTAAGATCTCAGTCTGTCCCCCAGTGAAGGCCTCTATGAACACTGGTTGGAAGAGGTCCCCTGGCAAGTCCTCCAAAGCCTCAATGACCAAGTCCCTGTTCTTTAGCAAGTCCTGTATTGCCAGGCGCAGGAGTGTGTTTGGAGACTTGGTGCTCATTGTAGTGAAAATGCAAGGACCAGTATCCTGGAAAAACATTCAGAAGAAAAAGAAAAGAAAAACATTTACCCAGGATGAAAATTCTTTTCTCCACACTCAGAGAGGAACCAACTTTCAGTCATATTCTGCAACAGGCCAAAGAGTCCTCAATTTATTCCAATTGTACTCTGGGCTTATTGTCCTGAAGCCACAGCTCTGTCTCTTGTGACCCAACGATGAATGGGCTATGGCCCAGAGTAAGTCCAGGTGAAACTACCCCATTTAATTCCTAGGAAGGTGTTTTAAACTCTGGGCCCATTAGGAAGTGAGAACTGAGGGCCTGAAAACCCATTGCAAACTATGTTAGTGAAAGAATTTTAATTCTTGCACCCAGAGTATGGAAGCATCATGCAGCCAAATCTTTCTAATTGCACAGTTCTAAGAATGCATCTGGCTACCAAAGCTTAAGGAAACTACAAAGCAAATGCCATCGTTTCCATTTCAAATAATTTTAGAGTGTTGGTGTGTCTTTCCTCAGAGGTGGGTAGGAGTAGAAACAAGTTCTACCTGTCTGTCTCCCCTGAGGGGCATGTCATGCAATACCTACTGGGGGACACAGACACACTGTGGCTAATTATGCAGAGATACCAGCAGCAGACTTGGGAATCTCATAGTACAAGAACCATCTTAATGGATGAAATACATGAGCCAGAAGCTGGTAGATATGAGAAATGAATGACAAGATGGATGAAATGTTTTAGAAAAGTGGAGAGGAGATAAATAAGATTATAGAGAAATGAAATGTTTAGGACACAGAGTGGAGTGGAAGGTACAACCTGGGTCTTGGAAACTGATGAATAGAAAGTACCTGAATTCAACTCTGTCACTCCTCTTTGATCACTCCCGCTGAATTGTTCAAGGTGTATTTCCCTCATCTTTGATGGTGCTCACAATTGTATCCTGGCTCCATTAATTCTTTTAAAGAGGTCCTACTGTCATCTCCACCTTGTAGTGAAGATTTAGTATAAAGAACAATGGGGCATCTGCCCAGGTTCCAGTGCTCCTAAGTGCCCATGGTTTTCTGATGTTCTGTGCTCTTCTGTTCTCTTCTCTCCCTTTTTTCTGTTGTCTTTGGGGGTATTTGTCCCGCTACCTTGTTCTGTTTGTGGGTATTTTTCTATAATGCTTTTGCAATACTTGGCTCCACTGTGACTTCCTAGTGCATCCCACACCTAGGCATAGACTGCACCTGGTAGATCATGTTGCAGAAACAAGTGAATGAGATTTGCTCGGACACATTCTAGATCTTGTTGGGGGTCATCGTCCTGCTTGTCACCAGCCCTCAGTCACCCTCCCATGCTGTCTCCACAATCACATACACTTGTCATTAACCAGGAGTTACCTTAGCCTTGCAGGTCACAGCCCTGGGCTTCAGTATTAAAATTTATGGGTAGAGGACAGACAGTGGGGCCAAGAAGAAACAGGAGGAGGACAGGTGAGTGAGGAGCTGCATACCTAGGAATGTGGAGAGTATGGAGATCAAAAAGGTATGAACCATAATATTGTCTTCTATCTTTCTCCTTCTCCCTTGCTACCTGTCATCAGTGAGCTGTGAGGCTTTGGACACATGGTTTAACCTACCTCAGTTCCTTCAGCAACACATCACTCGATCAGCATCTCTTCCTGAAGGTCATGGGCAGGTGTGGTGGCCACCAGGGCCCATTCAGTCAGACTACGGCACAGCTCATTAGAATTCACTACTGCTTTGCTCTTGGCTCTTGGTATATGCCTGACCTGTCTCTGCAACCACACTCTAGCCCTCAAGTTTGTGCTGCTGTTACCTTCCCCACTTCGTTGTATCTGCTCACAGTTCCCATCAATACAAGTTGAAACAGAATCAAGTTTCATTCCACTTTGTTTTTTGTTGTTTTTCTAAGACATTATCTTGCTTTATAGTTCAGACTGGTCTTAAGAAGGACTGATTCAGGGAAGAGGCTCTGAGTTTATTGCAAAGTACTAAAAACAAAAAAAAAGCCAAACAGGGTGAAGGAGGTGCTGGGGAGTTAGCTCAGTGGTTCCAGTGCCTGTCTTGCAGGCACAAGGGCCCGGGTTTGATCCCCGGTAACCACATACCATATTGGGCATGGAGACTCACGCCCAGCAGCAACCAGTACCACATATCACAGTGCCGGGTGTGGTGGCTCACGCCTGTCACCCTAGCACTCGGGAGGCAGAGACAGGAGGATTGCTGTGATGTGAGTTTGAGGCTGAGCCCAGGGCCAGCCTGAACCACAAAGTGAGACCCTGTCTCAAAAAAAAAAAAAAAAAACGGTGAAGGGACTGGGTTGCAGCGCTTTGGGTCTGTACTCCTCTGGCAAGTGCAAGGTCATGAATTCAATCCATGGTATGAAGGAAAATAAAACAAAGAGCTAATAGTTACAACTCCAATCAGATCCTTCTTTTCAAAATAATCTGTCTGGTTAAGAAATTTTACAATGACATAATGACTACAGCAAAATTCCAAATGTTTAGAATGAAACCAAAACCATCTTTTGAGGCAAATTCAAAGCCTCAAAGCTATTCATCCTAATCTATACAATATGGAATGTCCTTGGTTCTCAGGCTGCCAGTCACCTAGGAAGACAGCTGAGGGCAGACAGGATGAGTGTCCTCCAGAGGGAGGTGACTCACCAGAGGTAGATTGCAATGTCCAGGTGCTCAGGACTCGAAGGACACCAGGCAGTGACTCCAGGCTCCAGGATCTCGGATGCTCCTTGGAAGCTTTTATTTATCTTCCTGATCCTATCTCTCCCTTTTCAAAGACTACTGTCCAATCAGAGTGTAGATTTCTGAAGGTCCACCCAGTTAATTCTGTTTTTCAGCTTCCTCATTATTGTTAGATTGGATCAAATGTCCATTTTTGAAAGGAAAGAATGAAGAACAGAGTGAAATTTAGGACTCATTTCTGATTCACTACATACCACTGATTGTGAATGACATTGCTGTGCATGTGAGACCGGTAAGGGTTTAATCAGTTCCTGAAACAGGACAGAAAAATATCAGACATGAAGCATTGTTCTTTAGCAGTCTCTTGCCTCATGAAATTTATCAAAATATGCCAGAGTTAGAATAACTGATATAACTCTGTTTGAAGATAGCAATGTTATCTACAAAGAAAACAGAACAGAAAACTCTGTGAAACTAATGGTTACTGGTGTGTTTTACTTCCTGACAGCAGGACATGCTACCATTGAGGAAGAAGAAAGATCAATAAGGAGAAAGCCGGGTATGGTGGCAGCTGCTTATAATCCCAGCACCTACAGAACCATAGGCAGGAGAACAGCAATGTCAGGCCCAGTTTGGCAACTTTACTATTTAGTGAGAACTTGTCTTAAAATAAAAAGGAATTAATGAAAAGAGCTTTTTATTATAGGTCAATTGGAAGGCTCTGGTTTGATTCTGTAATACGTGATGGGGTGGAATCAGGAAAGATTTAATGATGAAGATTCATTTGAAAGGAATCAGGCCAAAATTAAGAGTTCATAAATATGAAAAGCTGTACCTCAAAAATTACAAAAAGAAAACAAATTAAAGATGCTCAAGCTTAAAATGATTGTCAATGAACCCAGCTTCATGGGGAACAGTGGAGTGAGTTTAGGTGTATTCTGAGCTATATAGTAAGACTTTGTCTGAACAAACTGACCCCAGTTTCTTTTCTTTTTTTTTTTGAGACAGGGTCTCACTTTGTAGTTCAGGCTGGTCCTGAGCTCAGCCTCAAACTCACATCCCAGCAATCTTCCTGCCTCTGCCTCCTGAGTGTTGGGATTATAGGCATGAGCCACCACGCCTGGCACTGTGATATGTGGTACTGGTTGCTGCTGGGCGTGAGTCTCCATGCCCAGTATTGTATGTGGTTACCAGGGGATTGAACCCAGGTCCTTGCTCTTGCACGACGGGCGCTGGAACCACTAAGCTAACTCCCCAGCCCCTGACCCCAATTTCTATAGGCCCCAACAACCTAAGATAGGCCAATGCCTATCTATACCCTGCATGCCCCAGTGGACACAGAGAGCCTGCTCTATAGGGATGCAAGCCACACTGACCCAGTAAGCCAAGTGTCCCCAGCATTACCCAACAGCCAAGAATTTGATAAATAAGTGGGTCTGGGGATACAGTTTGGACACTGAGTCTCTAGATGACTCATCATCACTAGGACAGGCTATCATTTTAGAGTACACTAGAATTGTGTCAACACTCTTATGTGCTAGCACATGGTACATACTTGTAATCCTTATACTCTGAAAGCCTGAGGCAGGAAAATCACAAATTTGAGCTTAGTTGTGTTATGAAACTTTGTTTCAAAATTAAAAATGAAGAAAAGGCTTAGGTTGTAGCTCAGTGCAAAGGTGCAGTCTTTTGTACCTATACAAAAGAACCCTCTCACCTTATTCCCAGTGATCCAAGGAGGCCCTCCTTTCATCCTTCACACAGAGCCTGTTTATGTGAAAAACCATGTCCATAAAGGCAGCACAAACCAAATCCACTCTTCACAAAGCCTGACTTTCTGTACATCTCAGTGTTGTTTTGACACCACTCTCTGGTCCAGTTTAAAGGCCGGAAATTGGCGGCATCACTTCCATATCCTAACTTCTTGTTCTCCTCATGGTTCTTTTTTGCTTAGCAAGACAAGCAGAGCCTGAGAAGCACATGTGGCATACTGCTCACCCTTTCTTTAGCTCAGAATCCCAACCAGAGCTCTAAAGAATCTGCCCCAGGCCCACCCTTAGGAGCTTTACGACATTTTGTGTCTCTGCTCCCTCCTTTGACTCTGTGCTGACCCTTCCGCTTTCTTAGTCAACATCCCATAACCATTAGCATATCCCTTTCCTAGAACAGAGATCAAGGCCACTGGCCCAGAGAGCCTTCTCAGGTAGGAGATCATGGCATGGCGGAGTGGGTGGGCAAGAGGGTATCATGTCAGTCATGAATCTCTCCAGGAATGCTCTCGATCTCTGCATATGGAACAACCTGAGGAGGATATCTTCATGTCTTCTAGCATTAACTCAAGCAGATTTTCAATAGGATGACCTAGATCTGATGTTAGCCTGAGGAGTTAGAGATACAAAAGATGGTTCCAATTAAGCTCACTGCCACTGTGTTCTCTTTTCACAACGCTCTACCTTTACCCTGTAGCGAGTATTTCTTTTCCTACTTTTATTATTTATTTATTTATTTACTTGCTTATTTATTTTTCAGACAGGGTCTCTCTATGTAACTCAGACTGGCCTTGACTCACTATGTAGCTAAGGCTGGCCTCAAACTCCTGGCGATCCTCCTGTCTCTGCTTCCCAAGTGCTGGGGTTATAGACATTGTCGTACCTGGCCTCTTTTCCTACTTTTCATTAGCCTGCACTCACTCTGCAGGAAATATTGCCTTTCATACATTTAATAAATATGAAACTTCACTTCCTGTTTTCCTTGTCTTGATCAATGTTTTGTCCAGGACAGAGAAACTGAGATAACATCTCTGAAAAGGGATCCCACAGTGCCACATACTGGTGCCATAGCTTACAGAGCCAATCAGAAGCAAGTAAGGTTCTTGGGAGAACTGATATTCAAGTTTGTTTCTTTCTAAATACTATGGCCAAGAATAGCTGCATTGGGTTTTTTCTTGCCCTTTCCTTCCCCTAGAATACTATTAACCCCTTTCTTGTCCTTTCATTCTCACTTGAGCTTTAATCTGTTGGAAGGTACAAATCCTTCAACTTTTTGCTAAAGCTGGTTATCTGGGATTAGAGAGTGATAAAGGTAGATGGAGGGCTGGGGATTTAGCTCAGTGGTTCTGGCGTCTGCCTGGCAAGCACAAGGTCCTGAGTTGGATCCCCAGCAACCACCGCCCACAGTGCTGGGTATGGTGGCTCACACCTATAATACCAGCACTCAGGAGGTAGAAGCAGGAGGATTGCTGTGAATTTGAGGATAGCCTGGGCTACATAGTGAGATCAAGGCCAGCCTGAAGTCTAATTAGGACCCTAATTCTGATTGTCTCTTTCTCTATAAGCCCCAAGATAACCCATGGGGAACTTCATGAACTACACCTTACAGATTCCACTCAGCTCATGAATAAGCATCTACTTCCTCAGCATGAAAAATACGGTTATTAACAATATTATTTTATTTATTTGTTCGTTTTGATACTGGAGGTTAAACTCAGGATCTTGAGCTTCCAGTGCAAGTGCTGGACCACTCAGCTAAATCCCCAGCTTGATCCTACCAGTTTTAAAAGGAAAAGTTTATCTACTATTGCAGTTTGACTTCAGTATGAACTAGGAAATAAAGGGAGTTTAATACAAGATGGCAGTCTAAACTATGATCTTCTTTGTTTAAACTTTCTGCTTAACACATAGAAGGTAGAGTGAGGTTCCTTATTTTCTGGCTTTGTAATCTTTTCTCTCAGGAAAAGCCCCTAAACCATGGCATTTAGAGAGGACTCCAAGAAAATTAGAAATGTTTGTGATCCTGTTCTCAGATTCCCTACCTGTCTCTCAGGAGGATATACATCTCTTCCATTGTTTTAATGAGATAGCCACTCTAGGAGGTTTCCTTGGACTCCTCCATATAATGTTTAGACCATTAAATGAGACATCCCCTTCAAGAGACTCAGGAACTTCAGTAGATCTGAGTTTCCTGGAGAAAGCCAACATTCTCCAGCCCCCTCACTATGTTCCTGAGAAGCCTTAAATCCCACTGGGTGAACATAGATGGCTTTACACCCTGCAGGACACCCTGAGAGAGGTGTTTCTCATCCCTCTAACTCACAACTTGTCCTGCCCGGGAGGGAGGTTCCAGGAGCAGAGGGTACAACTCCAACCCGAGTTCCCCTGTCAGTTGTAGACATCCAGTACAATAAAGGATGACTAGGCTGAACTGAAGAGGATACTATGAAGTTTGCAGATGGGTTTCCAACTTTGGCACTCACTTTTGATCTATCACCAAGACATTTCCAATTCACCTCGGCCACTTGCTCTATCTTAGATGAAAGTTAAGAAGGATGAGAAGTAGTAATATGAATGATATGCTTTCAGAAGGGAAAGAAAACACCCTGGAGAGACTATTCTTCCTTCAACAGAACTGAGGATAACATACCAGTCAGGGACTACAAATGGAGTCTAACAGGACAGCTACTCTTACTGTGGGAATGAAAAGGGACATCAGTACATCTGTTAATTAGGATAAAGTAATTGAGTTCGTACAGGGCAAAGAGGAAAACTCAGCTGTGTGTCATAGCCAATTTGTACAATTCTGTCATAAATATACAAACAGATTCATCATTAAGGAAGGGAGAAGCACTGGTAGAACATTATTTCATTTGGCAGTCAGCCCCAGATATTTAGCATAAATAACAGAAACTTGAGATTTGAACTAGATGTATATGCTGCAATTAATGGACATGGTCTTTTCTGTGTTTGACAATAGATGGTCTGGGATGCAGAGGAGGATCAAAAGAGAAAAGCTAGAATTAGAGCCTTTGCTATTGGCAATATTTTAAACTCATCCAAATTTAAGGGAAACCCCAGCATTAGTGAAGAATGACTGTCTATTTCAAATGCAAGAAGATTAGACACAGGACTGCGCTGAGCTACCACCTGGGCCCCGATCTGAGCACGAGGCAGCCAGTGTGCCTGACTCCTGTGCCAGTAGCTTTGCCTGTCTCTTC
Organism: Petromus typicus; assembly: GCA_004026965.1. Classification (NCBI taxonomy): domain Eukaryota; kingdom Metazoa; phylum Chordata; class Mammalia; order Rodentia; family Petromuridae; genus Petromus; species Petromus typicus. Next base: position 13,947 of record PVIR01022376.1, read on the forward strand.
CCAGAGAAGAGCGGGTCTGTAAACCCTTCTCGCTCACCCCAAAGATGAAGTATTCCCAAAGATACCTATAATGCTCTTATCTCTCTCTCTCTATATATATGTACATACATACATATATACACATATATATGTGTATATATACATACATATATACATATATATGCATACATACATATATACATATATATATATATATATATCCTCTGAGGAACTCTGGGTAATCTAGGCACCATGAGTGAACAAATTCAATTAATTTTCAAAAGAAAGACAACTGATTCAGTTAAACTTCCTTCTCTGGAGAACCCTCTTCTAGTTAGAAGTTACGGCTTGTGTTTAGATGCCCTCCCAAAGCTTTAGGTGAATGAGGTGGAGTTTTTCAGATTTAATTTAGACTGTGTGATTGATTCCTAGTGCTGTGCTAGGCCCAAGGGCAGTAGGATTAAGGGCATGAGTGATACCTGTTTGAAGTATTCTGAATAAGATAAATGGGGCAGGAAGATACTGTTAAGGTCCATCCTGTTCCACAATGCCTTGGGGCCAGTTTATTATGGCTGAAATCTCTATGAATATAATTCAAATAAAACCTTTCTCTTCAACTCTGGGGGTCACATTTCTTTTTTCAACAATGAAAGAAAAGTAACTAAGACCGAACTGGGTATCAGAGAAGTGAGGTCATTGCTGTGACATTACCTGACTGCGTGGCTCAACAGCCTTTGGAACTGGCTTGTGGAAGAGGGAAGACTTAGGAAAGATAAGGAAATACTGACCGAAGAAATACATTTGGAATACCTCAGGCTGTATGGTAGATTTTATTTTATTTTATTTATTTATTTTTATGTTTTCTGAGACAGGGTCTCGCTTTGTAGTTCAGGCTGGCCCTGAGCTCAGCCTCAAACTCATATCACAGCAATCCTCCTGCCCCTGTCTCCCGAGTGCTGGGATTACAGGCGTGAGCCACCACACCCTGCACTGTGGTGTGTGGTGCTGGTTGCTGCTGGGCGTGAGTCTCCACACCCAGTATTGTATGTGGTTACTGAGGATTGAACCTTGCGCTTGCAAGACAGGTGCCAGAACCACTGAGCTAAATCCCCAGCACTGTATGGTAGATTTTAGTGAGCATTCAGAAAGTTTGTAGAGACTGGGCTCTGAGTTTTGTACAAAGAAAAAAGTTGTCCTAGTCCAGAACATGTATGTTATGTTTCAGACTAAGATTGTGAATTAAGAAATCTCCCAGAAGAAATTTCAGTTTCTTCTAATGTTGAGGCTATGGCATGGCCAAAATAGGGAATTTTTAGCCAGATCTATGTTGAGAATCAAAAGCAAATAACCCATCAGAATTTTTAAATATTCTGAATTTGACCAGAGGGAAAGCTCCTATAAAGTTGTTGACTTTAAAGGTAGACCAGGGAGATCTTAACTACTGAGAAAAAAACAGAATAGATATGATAGCCTGAAGGCATCACAGAAATTAACAGGATTCCACACTTTGCAGCCTCCAATTCACAGAAGTGAAAGACTTTGAGAAAAAAGCCCCAGGAAACCATGTTCCAAAATAGTGCAAGCCTAAGAAAGTTGTTGCTTAGGATTTAGTTCTTAGCCGTTCAACCCCTACAAGCCAAGGGAAAAAAATTCTTGGCTACTACTCGGGCATGCATTAGACCCTTGTATCATACACGTGGAGTTTGTTTCAGGTACATGTAAAATGCAAGAGTTTTGGGGCTAGGAATGGTTCTACCCAGATTTCAGAAGAAAGCCCTGGGGTCCAGTTAGTGTGTCCCTGAAAGGGTAGAGCTGAATTGGGAAATAGCTTCCTCTGTTAACTGGCAGGCAGAGGAACAGCTCCACTTCCCTCCTTTTGTTTTATGTAGTCAAGCTTCTTTAGATAACACAGGAATATCTTTGTCTTCAGGAGAGCTGTATGAAAGCGAGGCTATGTGAATATGCAGAGATTGATGTAAACTTTTGACCAATTAACCTGTATTGGTTAATGTAGAAAATTAATGTAATAAGATCCTGATGCTGTATTCTCCACCTCTTCGGTAGCCCCTTACTCAATTATGTAATTCTGTGCTCCTTGCACCTAAACACAGCGTATGTAGCCTAAGTGACTCATATCTGTGACCACCCTCCTTTTATAGTTTAATGAACCCCTACATTTTGTTTGGGTGGCTGACTGCTTTGGAAGGGATTCCAGATTAGTCTTGGCCAGTAATAAATTCTTTATCTCCAAAACTCCCAAGTGCTTCTTCCATTCTTCAGGGCTGGTTTGATTTATTTTCTGCTGCTTCATAGGGGGGCTCATCTGTCTGAGAGAACTGATGTTGCTGATGACTCAGTCTTCGCTCTAAGCACTTGCAGAAGAGAATAGGAGTCCTCCTCCCCAAGAGATGTCTCTCTGAGCAGTCTTCAGAGTCTTCTCTGAGCTTCTTTGGAAGACTGGAGACACCTGCTCACAGTCAGAGGCTCTCTGAACCCAAAAAGAGAGTGAGTATGCTTCCACCTGTGAAATGTGGTCTTTGAATTTGTCTGCATCTATCTTTGTCTGGCTGCATTAGTCTGCCTTTAGTTTGGCCTGGTCTGGAAGCAAAAGGAGGTAAGAATGGATATCTGATTTTGTTTCTGTATGTTTTCCTGGTGTCTGAGAATATTCAGTACATACCTACCCTGAATTGGGTTGAAGGAAAGGCCTGATCAGCCCTTCACAAGTATCTCCCTTCACCAACTCATGTTGAGGGAAGCTTGTTTGGTTTAGAATTGGATTGTCGGTTTGTTTATGTGGTTTGGAATTAGCCCACTTGATGGCAAGGCCTCTGGGGTTGTAATTCTGTCCCTGATGGTCTGGGCCTGCAATTTTGTTACTAGGGGAGGGGCCTCCACGCACACCATTTTGGAGTGAAGATGAGACTTCCAGGTTCACCATTTTACTTCTAGAGGTTTAGTCAGACTAAACATTTCCCTCCGTGATTGCTGGATTTCAAGATAAAACTTCCAAAATGGTAAGTTTTCCTTCCCTTGAACCCTTACAGGGTAAAGCTAACCTCTTCTTACCTCTGGACTATATAAAATCAAATTAAGGGCCAGGGAGTTAGCTCAGTGGTTCCAGTGCCTGCTTCACAAGTGCAAGGGCCCAGGTTCAATCCAGTAACTACAGACAACAATGTAAAGGGTGGAGACTCACGCCCACCAGCAATCAGAACCACATACCACAGTGCTGGGTGTGCTAGTTCACACCTCTAATCCTAGAATTTGGGAGGAAGAGGCAGTAAGATTTCTGTGAGTTCAAGGCTGAGCTCAGGGCCAGCCTGGACTACAAAAGCAAACCCTGTCTCAAAAAAAAAAAAAAAAAAAATCAAGTTAAATATCTAGCCAATTGATGATTGTAGTGTTTCAATATGAGTTGATATTTAACTACGTGCTTAAAATATTTCTTGTACAGTACAAATTCTTAAATTGTAATTATAGAGTTAATTTATCCTTTTCTGTATTTTGCATGTTGTTAAACAATTCAAGGTTGATTTTGACAGCCAGTGAAATTTGAAGATTTTACAATCTTGAGAGTACAAAAACAAATAATGGAACACTTTAAAAGTTAAACAGTGAATGCTAAGTTTGTTTTGTATACTTCTTTTGTTAAAAAGAATAAAAAACATCCCAGACCAAGAGGCCTAAGTGTGTAAAAAAGTCTATGTAAGTGATGTATCAAAGAAATACATATGTCTACTTGTTAGTTTTCAGCTTGCTATAAAAAGATTTACATTTACAAGTAAAAATTTTACAAGTAAAATTTTCCATTCCCTCTGATTTTAATTCCACAAGAAGTCTGTGTTAACTGACTTACAAAAAGTTTTGACTAGTCTTTTTTTTTATTTTTATTTTTTTGGTTTTTTTTTTTTTTTTTTTAGGTTTTTTTGAGACAGGGTCTCGCTTTGTGGTTCAGGCTGGCCCTGAGCTCAGCCTCCAGCTCACATCACAGCAGTCCTCCTGCCTCTGCCTCCCGAGTGCTGGGATTACAGGCGTGAGCCACCACGCCCGGCACTGTGGTCTGTGGTACTTGTTGCTGCTGGGGTGAGTCTCCACGTCCAGTATGGTATGTGGTTACCGAGGATCGAACCCAGGTCCTTGCGCTTGCAAGACAGGCGCCGGAACCACTGAGCTAACTCCCCGGCCCCATATTTTTATTTTTTTGAGACAAGATCTCCCTTTGTTGTTCAGGCTGTCCCTGAACACACTATATAGCCCTGAGCTCAGCCTCAAAATCACAGCAATCCTTTGCCTTTGCCTTCTGAGTGCTGAGACTACAGACATGAGCCATCACACTCAGCTCTTGATTGGTCTTTTTTACAATTATAAACCTAAAGATTATAAAAAATATTGTAAGTCAATTAGGTTCAATAAATCTGAGTCCACTCTAGTTTTGTAAATTGCCTTATGTGTTTATTTTGTCTGTCCAGTTGTACTGCTGTTCAGTTAGAGGTTAACAAAGTATTTCCTTTCTGCCTTTAGAAAGATTTTAAGATATTTGCCCATAATTTAAAATGATTTGTAGATAAAGTGATTAGAGTTAATTGCATACTTTTTCCCTTTTCTAAATCACTAACTGAACAAAATCATATAATTTATTACATATTGTTGTCTAAATATAATTATTATAAAACGCTAACTGGTTATAATGTATTAATTATTACACTCTGCTTTATAGGTTATTAAATAAATTATGTCAAGATAATAAACAGAACCCTTTGAGTTTAAAAAAATGAGCTCCCCTTGGTAAACAAAAAACAATTATTCTGGTCTTTCTCACTAAGAAACCTCGGCAGTTTCCATACTCTTATAACAGACTGACCCTGATAGTTTTCAGTCTTTTAAGAGCCATATCAATTAATACTAAACAAATTATTATAATCTGTTTACATTGGTTGTCATCAAAGGGTTAGATCTGAAAAATATTGTTGTGATATGTTTACATGAGTCATTGCCAAAAGTTAAATTTTCTGTGAAAATTTAAAAAATCAAGGTTTTTTTTAAAAAACATACGTTACTGCCAAACTAAGCTAAAGGAGATAATTTCGTATAACTGTGATAATTATTATTGTTAGTTTTGTTTTGTTTGAGACAGGGTCTCTCTTTGTAGTTCAGGCAAGCCCTGAGCTCAGCCTCAAACTCACATCACAGCAATCCTCCTGCCTCTGCCTCCCGAGTGCTGAGATTACAGGCTTGATCCACCATGCCCAGCAGTTAGTTTTTTGATATACTTAATGTATTCATGCTCTTTTACTGGACAAGTTTTCTGATATGTTGTTTATGGTAATAACCTCCCTTTGATTCGGGTATTTGCGTTTCACATACATCCCAGCTACTCACGGAGAGAAGGCTGAGACAGCTAGACTAGTCTTTCCAGACTGCAGAGAAAAGAGAACACATCTGCTGTGTGGCACACTGCTTTGCCATTCCAGAGAGAAGGTCAAAAGGAAATCATAGGGAACATATAGAACAAGTGTACCCAAGTAGGCCACCTCAATGGGACTCTAACACGGAAAACAGAAAAGCAACAAGAAAAGCAACATTAGACCAATACAACCAGGCTCTTACGATGGGGATTTGAGCAGTGGCTCAAAAAACCTATAAATTCACCTAAAACCACCGAGGGCATTCAGGGACCAGAGGAGACTCTAGGGGTATTCCCTTTATGCCTGCTGGAGACCTGCTGAGAACACGTCCCCTTTGGTCCGCTGGCCCCTGAAAACACTTGGGTGGTAAATTTAGCTTTTGTCAGTCAATCTGCTCCAGATATCAGGAGAAAACTGCACAAGTTAAAGGGATTTGTTGGTATGAACTCCTCACAACTGTGAAGCTCTAGTATTGGATAATTCATGAGTTCAGTTTGTGAATTCCCAGACTCTGAAAGTAGTTAAAATTTTTTTGACAATACCGATAAACAGATTGAGATGGCATCTAATGACAGGTAGTTTACTTGATAAAAAAAAAAAAAAGCAGACAAAAGTATTTATGGGGAGAGAAGACTCCTGATATCTTCAGGAAAAGAGATTAAATATGAAAAGAAAGTTCTGGCCTTGCTGGAGGCTATGTGGCTCTCCTGGAAAGTAGCTGTGTGTACTGCCAAGGACACCAAAAAGAGAGAGAGAGAGAGGGAGGGAGGGAGGGAGGGAGATGACTCCCTCAAAGCTGAAGGAAACTGCCTAGCAGACAAGGTGTCCAGAGAAGCAACAAAGAGGCCGGTGCATACTTTAAGTGCATTGTCCTTCCCTCCACCCCTCCATCTGTAATGCCCCATTTATTCACCAGAGGAAGTAGTTTAAACAAAAAAAGTAGGGGATCCAGGACCCACAAGATTGGTAGAAGACAAATGATAATAAAATTATGGTGCCTGCAGTGGCTGGCAGACAACGGGTTTATCCACTTCATTCGGTCACTCATCTGGGAAAAACTAAGTTGACCGAACCCTCATCCTCAGTTCTCCGTTCCAGACCGGTGAGACTCAGCCCACGCAGTGACCACACGGTGTCCCAAGTGTGCGAGGGTGGATGCCAAGCAAGACAGGAAGAGGGAGAAAGGTATGACACATGGAGGGCTCGGCCGAGGTGAGCACTAAAAAATGAATTTTGTGGAGCTGAGGCCCCAGCTCAGGGATTTAGGTACCATTTGATCACAATGGACACTCTCCTGAGGAGGGGAGGTCTGGGGAGCCACAGGAGAGGTAGTTCAAGTAGTAATTAAAAGCTACTAAAAAATTGTTCCCTGGTTCAGGCTTGCACTTAGCATTGGGTCAGACAATGTACTGGCTTTTATGTCAACAGTGACCCAGGAAATTACCAGAGCCCTAGGTGTGCATTAGCAACTTCACTGTGCTCATAGACATCAGCGTTCAGGACAGATGGAGTAAATAAAGCAAACATTCAAAAATACTTTACAAAAATAGATCATGGAGACTGATGAGGGTTGGTCTGATCTGCTCGCTCTAGCTCTCCTGAAGAGTGCGGTGTACCACCTACACAGCAAGATTCACCCCTTACAAAATCATATTTGGTCGGCCACTGCTGCGCCTATCTCTGAGATTGTATCCTAACAGAAATAACTAATGATTCTTTGCTAAGGTACATACAGGGTCTCCAACAGGTCCTGCAGGTGCTACAACAGCAAGTATGGAAGGTACTGCCCCTTCCCTGCCCTGACCCTATTCACTCACATCAACCGGGAGAGTTGGTTTTGGTCCACGCTTCTCCAAAGAAAGACTACAACCTCAGTAAAAAAGACCAGTGAACAATTTCTGCTGATTTAAGAGATATCTTCCACCTTAAGATTGTGAAGACAGTTGCTTACCTAACCTGGCCATCTGTGTCTGTAACCCTGAGCTTACTAAAATGAAATGTTCTTGGTGCTGTCTTTGTGATTCACTGTCTTTGTGGGTTTTGCCTTTAAAAAGTGGTGGAAGTCTTTTGTCTGGCTTCTGGAACCTGTGGGACATTAGCCCACTGTTGATTGCTGGCTAATTAAAGGACTCTTATTTCAAATACTGGGAAAATATTGCTCCTATCTCATGAACCAGTCTTTGACAGTCAGGGAAACTGTATAATGAGAGACTTTACCATTATAAACAAAGGTTCAAGAGGCCAGAAACAAACTCCTGGTAGAGTTCCATTCTAGACAACTGGAGCCTTTCTAGGACCCCTGCTAATGGTTTTCCTGGTACTGGCCATGAGACCCTGCCTAATAAATTGGATTACACAGTTTATCTCCTAATGCCCAAAAGCTATACAATCTTACCACCTTATGACAGCCTCAAACTCAAAGAGGTACAGTTATATTAATCAAGATACAGGCACCCAGACAATTGAAGAATCAACTATAAAGAGGAGGAAATGAGCTGGGAAACAGCTTCCTCTGTTAACTGGCAGGCAGAGGAGCAGCCCCCTACACCACACACATCCCTCCTCCTCTTTTTTATAGCCAAGCTTTTTTTTTTTTTTTTTGAGATACGGTGTTGTTTTGTAGTTCAGGCTGGCCCTGAACTCACTATGTAGCCCAGGTGAGCCTCGAACCCCCAGCGATCCTCCTGCTTCTGCCTCCCAAGTGCTCAGATTACAGGTGTGAGTCACTATGCCCAGCATTACAGTATGTAGTTACTGGGGATCAAACTCAGGACTTTGTGCTTGCCAGGCAGGTACCAGAACCACTGAGCTAAATCCCTAGCCCCTCACCAGGAAAAATTCTTGAACAGAACAATCATGTCACCAGCCATGATAGTCAGTAGTTCCTTACTACATATATTTTCTTCACTTTCCCAGTGGGCTTCACTTTCATGAGGAGCCTTGACAAGGCCCTGTTTGATATTCACTATTGTTGTTTTCTGGAGCTTGGCCTTAGTGGCCCTGAAAGACTGTGTTGCACAGATCTGGATCCCTGAGTAGCCAGGGCAGCCTGCTGAAGCTCAAGCCAGAGGTGCTGGGCTTGCTCTGTGTGTTAGGGTCCCAAGATCTGCGGGGCCCAATGATATGCAGAGGATGGGGCAGAGTGGCTGGCCTCAGTGGCTAGGCCTCCTCACTGCCTTAGGAACAGCATAGCAATCACTGGGACTCTTCCCTACTCAATGGCCGTGTGCGAACTACTGGGCCAACTGTTGTGTGGAAGTCAAGGCAGAGTTATCAGGTCTCTCTGAGAATGTCCCAGCCAAGCTGCTGGCCCTGCCACTGCACTACAAATGGGTGCAGTTGCTGGGCCTCCTCTTTACACGAGAGTCCCATGAGAACTCTGGGCCAACCACATATAGAGGTCAGAGTCACTCGGTCTCTGAGAATGTCCCAGCTGAACTGGCAGCCCTCCTTACTAGATGACAAACTGAGTCACAGTTGCCGGGCCTTCTCCTTACACTAGGGACCCTCAAGAAATCTGGGCCCAACACTGTGTAAAGGTCAGGGCAGAATTTCCAGGCCTCTGCCAAAGTCCCAGCCAAACTACAGGCCCTACCACTGCACTACAAACCAGGGCCCAGTTGCCAGGCCTCCTCCTTAGTGATGGTCCCATGAGAAGTCTGAGCCCAGCACTTTGTGGAGGTTGGAGTGAGGTTGCGGGGCCACTATGAGTGTTTCAGCCACACTGCTGGCCTTGCTTACTGTGGCACAGACTGGGGCATAATTGCTGGGCCTCTTCCTTCCCTTTTTTTATTTTCCTATGTTATAGTAACAGATGCCAAAAGTGGGGTAAGAAAAGATTCATGGAAGAACAATTTCCAGTAATTTAATTTTTGTGCAAAACAGCAAGATATCTGTTGCTCATTTGTTGTTAGTTTTTGATGATAGAACACATCAGATGATGTGACTGAGCCAGAGGCACCTGGATGTCCCCAAGATGACCGTATTCAGTCCTAAAGAAGGGGAAGCAGAGATGTGACCCCCCCACACCCGACACCAGCGGAAGGAACACAGGAAATGTGTTTTATTCTGAGTCTGGCATTGAGGACCTTGAATTCCAGCTACGAAAGATCTTCTGGGACCATGACTGGCCAGGGTCAACTTCCCAGAGGAACTCTAGAGGGTTGATCTCCAATGTGCATTTGCTCCGTGGCTGGCCTCAGTGGGATTAGCACTTTGGGCAAATTCATCACTGCTATCTAATGTTAACTTAGAAAGCAGACATAGCACTTTCCCTGTAAGAGAAGAGAGAGAGAGATGACAGAGAGAGGGGAAGAGGGGGAGAGGGAAGATGACCTAGGAGTCATAGGGAGGCAGAGCTCACAGAGTTGAAGCAACTCCATGAGGGCAATGCTGTGCCGGTGCTGAGCACAGGACAGGCAACTGGAGCACAGTCCTTAGAAAGGAGCATCCAATCATTCAGTTCTTTCTATTCACATGGAGTTGAATCAGACTGTATCTTAAGCTCTTGATCAGGATGTGAAATGAGTCCAAAGAAGTTTAAGAAAACATCTGCCATGGTCTGTAACATATATATGAAAACTTGGCTAAGGACACACCTACCCCCCCAACCCCCCCCCCCCAAATACACAGAGGCATTGGGGCTGATGGCATCAGATCCTGGGTTATAACTGTGCCTTGCATCGATTAAAGTACATTTGTGTGTCGAGTTCACACTGATGGTAAAAGTCAGCAGCCAGGGTATTACATCTATTGGAGATACCAGGAGAGGGGACATCAGCGTGGTTCAGACGTACTTGTGTGGCTCACCTGGGTCCATGCAGCCCAGGAAGCCAGCAGGGAGCTAAAGCCTGACACTGTTAGTACTGACATGGATCCACAGATGCAAAGACAAAAATTCAGTCTTGGCAGATGCCGAAATGCCATGACATTACTGTCAGTGTAAGTCCGATGTATGTCGGGGTCGCAGAAGGAAACAAGGCACTCAGGGATGAGATCCAGCTGGGAGAACAGCCTCAGAGAGCTGAGCCTCAGACAGCTGAACCCCGAGCTTTCTTCCAACAGCTCTTTTATTAGGAAGCCAATACAAAGTAACAACGCATAGGGGTAAAGACAAAAGAGGTGGCCGGGGCATTTCCTGGGTCAGGCCTCCCAGTTCTTCCTGATTCCTATCCCAGTGTTTGTAATACAAAACAAGATGCCTGGGGAACATCCGGTGAACTGGTAATAAGGAAACGCAGGAGTTCTGCATAAGGAGCTCTGCAGAAGTTCTGTACAACTGGTAGGCTACGTTTTCCCCTACACATTACCACTTACTTCCGTGCACTTACTCACTTCTCCCCTCTGATGCAGCCTGAATTCAAAACATGGTAAATATCTCAATATTGTTTACACTGTTTATTTAGGTAGAGTAATTGACAAAATATATTCTGAGTAACTATCAGTGTAGACATACATTTGTAAGTACTTGCTCTTGTTTTTAATGCTTAATACACTCATACAAATTTTTTTAAATGTGCCACATTAGTCTCTTTCTCGCTATATATTTGGGGGTATGGAATAAGATCTCACTAGGGAGTTCAGGCTAGTACTGAACTCATGTGTGTATCTTAGACTGGCCACATACTCGTGGCATCCTTCTGCCTGAGCCTCCCAAGTGCTGGAAGTATAGGCAAGTGCCAGCATGCTTGGATTATATCAGTCTCTTTTGAAAGGAAGAGGAGAAAAGAACTTTCACTGGTAGGATCCACTCCGCAAAAAAAAAAGAAAAAAAGATATTTTAATGTTGGACATAAATAGTGTATTATACGCTGTTATGCTTTTATTATTTCTCTGGGAGGAAATTTGTTTGATGTTAGTAGCAACAGCTAGTTTAATTTGAGAAGGGAAGAAACAGCCAGCCACCAAGATGCCAGCCATGGGGTGGTGAGGCTCAGAGTCTCTGGCTCATATATACTGTAGGGTGTATCTCCAATTACAGCAGGGAACCTCTCTCTGATCCAATGAAGATCTTTGACAGCAAAGCCAAGCACTGATGACTAAGTCTCCTACATCAACTGAAGGTCAATGTCTAGGGTCTTGGTATGTGGTTAAAACTGAGGGATTCTGGGATTATTTGTCCATTACCCACTGAGATTTTTCTAGACCTTGAGTTTTCCCTGACTGCTACATGCTACTGCACCTGTTTTTTGATCAAAGAAACTGACTTGAACTTCTTTTTATTTTAAAATTTTCCCTTTTCCCTTCAGTTCCACTGGCCTTCCATGACACACGCCTCCCTATCATAGTTCCTGCCATAGCCAAAGGAACCCGGGAGAGTTGGTCTGATGTGAATTTCAGGTTGAAAATCTGAAGATTAACTCAAAGAAAAGCCACAGAAATGAACAAGGAGAATCCGGATATAATGGCCCTCGACGGTAACGCTGACATTCTGCAAGGTACATGCAGGGTGATCAGAAATTCAAGCCCAGCCTGAGCGATTCAGAGGGACTCTGTCTGGAAATAAGAAAGGGATGTGGTAATAGCCCAGTGTGAAGACCCTGAGATGAGCCCACGACCACAGGAATATACAGAAAGGAAGAAAAACCAGGAAACAATAACATAACAAGCAGCCTGACCAAACTAAGGATGGGAGAAAATGGTCCATATACCAACCTTTCTGATGTTTGAGTTCTGGGAGGTCGAGCCTTATTAACAAGATAACTCAGGTCCTTTTTCCCACAGTAACTTCAGATTTATAAGGTCACAGGTAGAAAACATTTCTACATGGTTGAGGAGGAAACTGCATAGTTTACATTGTGGTTGGTTCTCATTATTTCTGGTCACTTCTTTATGCTCGTCCAGGCATGAATTTACATCTAGACTCAGGTTCCTATTTCTGACTAGGACTCACATCTCCAAAGTTCACTTCTACCTTTCAGGTCAACATTTCTCTATCCAAGGTCGTCCCCAGCTGTCCAGCATCTCTGTGTTCACAGTGACTCGAAGAAAGTGTAGAATATGTGCCTCCAAGTACACAGGAACACAGAGCACCGAGTAAATTTCGGGTAATAGACTCCTCCAGTGCCAAAGTGGTGATGGTGAGGAACACTGAGCCACGCTGTCCTGGGATAGTTTACCGACTTCACAATCCTGCTCAGCGCGTCACTAACCTGCCCCAGTCTGGATAGCTGGATAGCACCCCAGGAACCACGAATCTCCCGAGGGACAGGGTACCGCTCCAGGCGTAAGTTGCTCAGCCAGGCAGTGTGGCACCACAGGTTCTCCAGGGTGGCCACAGAGATGGAGTTCTGTATCCAGCTGAAAATGCTGAGCTGAGAGCAACGGCTCAGGGCAGGAATGACGGCGCTGAGGTGGACGTCCGTGATCCCACAGGAATCCAAGGACAGCAAGGTCAGGGTGCCTGCGACTGTCTCCAAAAGAACTTGGAGGGGCTCAGGACCAAACTCAGTCAACCTGACACCAACTAGACACAGGTGTTTTAGCTGAGTGATGCTTGGGGACCGGGGCAGATGGTTCCAATCTATGTGTGAAAGCTGCAAATGCATTATTGAGAGGGTCTGGTGAGAACAAGTAGTTAGTGCTGGTGGTTGCAGGTGAGAAGAACAGGTCAGTGGGCAAAGACTACAGGGTGGAAGAAAACCAGGTAGCCGCCATATCACACTAACCACCTGACGATGGTTACCACAAAGCTGCTGTCTGTGTGTTGAAGGTACTGATCATTCAACTCACCCCCGTGGGGACAGCACATGGCTGAGTCCCCAATTGCTATGGTCCTCTTTCTTCACTACCCAGATTATGACAGTGGGAGACAGTGAGGAAAGGTGCATCTTGGAAAACTTAGTCCCCATCTCGGACTGGGGATGCCCATGTCCTCAGCAAAGCTTGGGACTCTGCTCCCAGTGCCACAATCCTACTCCTTGCCATCAGCTTTTCCTACAGAAAAATATAACCATCTCACTTTCACTATGTCTGATCTCATCACCTCTGGCTTCCTGGCAGAGGGCTTTTATCAGAAAGGCTATTCTAGTGTTTCCATGAGACTATGCTTTAGGACTGTGCATTGAACAGGGCAGTGTGCTGCAGACATTCTGGAGTCCGAATCTCTGTGGTACTTCCTGTGGGAGGCACATGGTTTGTGTTCACTGAACATTACACAAGACAGAAGAGGTTTGCTTTTCAAAGACACCTCCTCTTACCTGAACACCTGGGTGAGGTGACCTTCCAAAAAGGAGACACGGGTCATACAAATCTCTCGTAGGTGGTTCTGGTTTAGAAATTGAGAGGTTAACTGGGTGACCAACGTTTCCTTCTCCTCTGAAGGACTGCAGGTTGGCACACTGATGTGGGAGAGAAGTATCTTCTGAAGGTTTCTCATCTGGCCCAGGTAAAACAGAAGGAAAAGTGTCCAAAAACCATACACTTCTACATTCTCCATGCATCCAAAGTCCACAATTTGCAGCACCTCCATAAATGTCAAGGAGGGAATGGCTTCTATGCACAGCTTCATATATTCCAGTTGTACCAAACCTCTCCTCTCCTGGACCCACTGGAAGAGAAATCTTAGGGATGGATCCAGGCATTCTGGATGCAAGTCCAGGTCCATGACCAACTTTAGGGGCTGCTTTCCTGCCACCCTGGCCTCATTCCTCCTCACTTTCCACCTGCTCGTGACCTCTGGGCTATCAGGATCAGCCCAGTTGCTAGCTGAAGCACTCCAGAAGCGGCGGTGCACGTCCCGTATATCCACCGCCTGCAGTTTGCACGTCCTGTGGGCCCATGGAGAAGGAGCCTTAGAGCTCAGCGCCACACCCAGCCTTGCTCCTGGCCTTCACTGCTAGTCCTGCACGTGGGCGTCCCCCCCACCTCTGCTTCCCTTCACTCCTCCCCCTCCCTCTGAATTCCAGCCCTGCCCCCACCCTCAGTGCTGACCCCTCCATC
>PVIR01022377.1:0-28309 GCA_004026965.1 Petromus typicus
TCCAGCATGAGCTGTAGGGCTCTAGTATTTTTTTTTTCTGGACAGAGAATTTATTAGACACAATTACAGTTCCTGATAAGCTATTCAAGTTTAAAATGTATTTTTTTTTAAAGTCTGAGATCTGCATCTCCAAGGATAGGATGGCCCAGGATAAATCAAGCCCACTAAAAATATGAGGACTATGGTTTGTCTTTTTGTTATTATTGTTAGAAAAGTAATGTGCCCAAATTACAGAAAGAATGAAAACAACAACAAAAAAGAAGACATAACAAATAGTTCTAGGCTGTCTTTTAGCATTCTTCCTTTGGCCTTTTTTAACATAAAATTTTGAATTATTTTCCCATTTAACCTGCAACAAAATTTGTTCCTTTTCAACTAGAAGCTAAGTCTTCCTCCTAGCTATGGTTTTTAGAGGTGCTTTTGACAAGGACAGGTTTTAAGGGATAAAATTAGGTTGGGAATTTTAAAAAGAAAGGAATGAAATCTAAGTAATCACTTATTTTCATTAAATTGTTTTTTATCATCAAATTATTCCCCATAAATATTTCAGAGTATCTCTCTTCCAAGAAATACTCCATTATATGTTAAATGTATTTGAGAGGAAAATTCTGGACTTGTGTTAAAGTTTTTTTTTTTCCCAACCCATCATCAGTTAATTTTTCATCTTTTTTCCTCAAATATTAAAGAATCTGGTCTCATTAAGAACTTGAAGAATTCTGAGTTTTGTAGTAAATCAAGTAATTTGAACATGTTCAGTAGGTATAAAAATGTGTATCCAGTACCAGTACAAGGTGATAATGAGCTTATAAGAACCTAAAGAGTGATAAAGCACAGATAACTCCTCACTGAAGTCCTCATTGCACTCAAAATCCAAGTGCACCTCTCGCTTTCTTGGCTTTAAAGTATAATAAAGAAAAATAAGATGGCAGCTTGGAAGATTTGCAAATCAAGCAAAGATGAAAGGGGTACCAGTGTATGTTCATATTTATTTTACATTTGATATCCTCCCTTATTAGGGGAAGAGAGAAAACATGCAAGCATATGAAGACAGTGTTTTTAATAAAAGCTTGGCCGCTTTTCTGTTGAAACTGATGCAAGTAATTTTATCTCTTTGGGGGTCATTTTCAAAGCAAGAGGAAGAGACAAATTAACAGGATCCTATAAGGTACTTAGAAAATGCACTTTTTACATGCTTTAACTTAGCTGAGGGGAAAAAGTGGGTGAAAAGCAAGATTCCAGTCAGGTCTAATTCTACCTCATGGTATTTTAAAGAAAGTAGGAAGGAAGGAAAGAAAAGAAAGAAGGAAGGTGGACCAGAGAGATTCAAGCCATATAGCCTCTATCAGCATTTTCATTTGATTTTTGAGAGGCACTAACATGTTTCAGCATTTTTTCAATTACAATTTGATTAGCTGGACAAACTTTGGTTACAGTTTTCTTTAATGGTAGAGAAGAATTATATCTGTACTTTTCAGACATGATAGGGAAACAAGTCAGCCTGAAGCGCCTGCTGTCAAGCTGGACTGACATTTGAGCTCCTGTGGAAGGAACTCCTTGGGAAAGAGTATGTTTTACACTCCTGCCCTCAGCAATTCAGCTGTGCTTCATTCCAATATGCATTTTTGCCTCATGTGTCATAATAACCAGCAAACCTTGCCCCCTGGAGAGGCGCATGTGGAAGATCAGGCAGAGAATGTATTTGAATCACATTCTCTTCCAGGATGGCTGGATGTAAGGCAAGCTGTCGTACAAATGGAATCTGGGCACATCTAACCCACCCTGCGTTTTCTCCTGAAGGCAGGATGCAGACCAGGCTTTCTGCAAGGGTCACTGAAGTTTATAAGACTTTCTTTGCTCCTGGCTGATTGAGAGAGCCAGAGCCAGCTCACAGCTCAACTTGAATTGGAAATCATATGAAACTTGTTTGTGCCATTTTAAAATTTTTCTCTTCAACTCCCAGTTGGAAGTGGAACAGAGATTACATCCAAGTTAGGAGTTGGTTTACAAGCATATTAGAACCAGAACTCAATATGGGAGGAGTATCCAGGTGAACCGAAGTAAACTCAATATGGGGGAGTATCCAGGTGAACTGAACTCTTTATGAACCAAAGCACCGCAGAATATTCCTTTTCAAAGCTTGCTGGCTGCTAAAGCTCCCATAAATCCCAGATGCTTTGAAAGGATTTGCTCCAAGCCTTCTACCAGTAGCCTGCATCCACATGCATACGATTCAACTGTCTCTTAAATTTGTGAAGTGTTTCCTGCCTGACTGTGCACATACTAGCTACTGTCCAGAATATAAGCAATCCAGATGCCACCTTGTCACTTCCAGGCTTTCTAAGTATGCATACTTTGCAAACTGAAAGACCAATATCCCAAATATTTACTATTCTTGCTTCTCTCTCTGTCTCTATCTCTATCTCTCCCACCCAAGGATTGAACCCAGGGTCTCATATATGCTAGTCAAGTGCTCTGCCACTGAGTGATAGCCTCAGCCCTTTTTATTTTGAGATAGGAGTCTTGCTAAATTGTCCAAGCTGGCTTTGAACTTATGATTCTCTTGCTTCAGCCTCTTCATTAGCTGGCATTACAGGCATTGTCTTAGCTACTTTTCTCATTATTGAGATAAAATACTCGATATCTGGAGGTAAAAGAGGAAAGGTATATTTAGCTCATAATTTTTAAAGGTTTCAGAACATAATTAGCTTGCCCCAAGGCAAGGTGGTACATGGCACTTCTACCGTATGGAACATTTCATGGTGGGCCAAAGGTAGCAAAACAACAAGAGAAACTTAACAGTGCCATTCCTCTCCTTTATCTTATCCAGGCTAACAGAATTTAGGGCTGTGCCACACTAGTCCATGTACTGGTTTAATAATCACATACTCTTACATGCACACTCTAGATTCAGCCACCTTTGAAAAAGCCACCTACAACTGTATCAGGCTTTGCAGGGGGACATCCAGACCCAAACCATAAAAGACACATACCACCATACTTGGCTACCTGAAATTTTCAACAACCTATGATGCACACTATATCATGATTATAAAAGAACTCATCTTGAGTATGTCCAAGGTCACATACAATTCTCAGTGGACCATATTGATCTCCATACCTTCCTCTATTACAAAAGTAAATTAAGATATAAGTGACAAAGGAATAAGTGATATGGGAATAAGCTTTATATGTTTTTGCAAATAATTTGCAAACAGTGGCACTTCACTGTTAGAATAATTTACTTTGGACAATCAGACACTGGTATTTAAACTCTGACCCATTCAAATACCACTACTCCTGTAACTCCATATGGGTCGTTATTAATTATATTGTGGGAAAGCTTTCTGCATTTATTGGCTTCTCAGGGATAATATCCAACTCTTGTCAGCGTTTTATGTAAATCAGCACCAATGCTATTGCAGGAATATTAAAAAGATGTTACATAAACCAGAGAAAAGACATTCATATCTACACTGTCTAGAACAACACTAAAGAAACTGCTAAGAGTGATTGTTCCTAAGCAGAGATACTGGAGGACTGAAATAAGAAACTTCTCTTCACGGTTCATATTTTACTAATTGAACTTTTTACCCAGCATTTTGTATTTAGCTGAGAACATTAAAATAGATATTCACTGAACAAATACATAGGAAATAAAGGAGTATGAGAGTTAACACCCAAATAGTTTTAGCTGTGTGAATTTAAGAATAGTAACTGTTCCTGGGCCCTAATTTTCACATCCTTCTAAAGACTCATGTCAAATTGTGGACCATTTCAAGAGAGCACTGATACTCAGATTAATTCTGACACCATGCATTCTTGGCTGAGAAAAAGATAAAGAACTGGCACAGTGGTAAGATTTTATTTTTTGATTCACTTAGCAGAGTTGGAATTACTGTTTTTCTCAATATTCAGTGTTGAAGTATGACTGTAAAGAACAGCTATAGTTACTTTTTAAATTTTTCTTTTTTGAGACAGGGTCTCAGTTTATAGTTCAGGCTGGCCCTGACCTCAGCCTCGAACTCACAGCAATTCTCCTGCCTCTGCCTCCTGAGTGCTGAGATTATAGGCATGAGCCACCACATTCAGCACTGTGGTATGTGGTACTGATTGCTGGTGGGCATGAGTCTCCATGCCTGGCATTGTTGTATGTGTTTACCAGGGATCAAACCCAGGCCTTTGCACTTGCAAGGCAGGCATCAGAACTACTGAGCTAAATCTTCAGCCCTGTAGTTACTTTTATAAAATGAAATTCAACTCAAGGTCAAGAAAAATAGTTGTTGTTTAGAAAAAAATCTACTCATTTTTAGCTCTGGAGAAGTAGTTTAATGAAGTGAATATAAGAGCCCAAGTTGGGAATCAAACAGAACTTTCTAACCATCCATAGCCTCACAGTCAACAACTGCATATAAACTGGTACAATCCAACCTATCTGATAAGATTGCCATGAAGCTGAAATTATCACTTGTATATAAAAATCCCTGGGTGCAGAAGTGATTAAAAGAGGTTCAACAATGAATAATAAGTTACAGAAATAAGAAGTTCTGGTGTCCCATAGCACAGTATGGTGACTGAAGATAAAAAATAATGTACTGTACATTTTAAAAAGCTAAAATAAGAATAAGGACTACAATTTGGCTGAGACATACACAAACAATTATGGCCTGACCTCTACACAGCATCGGGCCCAGACTTCTTGTGGGACCACTGCATGAGGAAGAGGCCTGGAGAGTGTGCTTTGATTGGGCAAGTAGTGAGTAGGGGCTGTGGTTCAGCTGGGACATATGTAGAGGCCTAAGGGACAATTATATCAAGAGGATGACCCAGGAGGTAGTCATTTCTTTTCTTTTTCTTTTTTCTTCTTTTCCTCTTCTTCTATCTTTTGTACTAGGAATTGAAGTTATGACATTGCACCTGCAAGGCAGGCCACTGGAACCACTGAACTAAATCTCTAATCTGCTGAAGTAGTCATTTTTTAAGGGTTCTACATACTACCAAGAAAGTTACTTGCAATAAGCATTTTACAGGCAACAACTCAGGAATTAAACCAGAACATCAGCAATGAAAAAAATAGAAAGGAGGGCTGAGAATTTAGCTCAGTGTTTCTAGCACCTGTCTTGCAAGTGCAAGGGTCTGGGTTCCATTCCCCGATAACCACATAGAATCCTGGGCATGGAGACACACACCCAGCAGCAATCATACCACATACCACAGTGCCAGGCGTGGTGGCTCACGCCTGTAATCCCAGCCCTCTGAAGCAAAGACAGGAGGATTGCTGTAATGTGAGTTTTAGGCTGAGCTCAGGGCCAGCCTGAACTATAAAGCGAGAGACTTTGTCTCAAAAAAAAAAAAAAAAAAAAAAAAGTATGTGACCATGAGAAATCAATCCAGAAACTGCTAGACACTGCAAAGAAGGAAAAACATAAGACTGGTAAGAGTCAATGACATAAAAAATTTCTTCACAGATGTAATGGCAGAAAACTCAAACAGGAGAAAAGCATTTGACATACAGATAAGTGAGGCATACAGGAGTCTAACTAACCTAGACAGAAAAACAATCCACATGCAGGTATATAATAGTAATAGAAACCTAATAGAAGAACAAAATATTGAAAGCAATTAGAGAAAATAAACAAATTACATATAAATGCAAGCACATTAGAATTACAGTAGACTTTTCAACACAAACTCTGAAGTAAAGGAGAGCCTGGAGTGAAGTATTTCAAGCCCTAAAAGAAAATAACCTCCAATCTAGATTGATGTGCCCTGCAAAACTTATCTTTCAAAACTGATGGGGAAATAAAATATTTCTTTAATAAATAACACCTGAGAAACTTCATAAACACCAAACCAGTGCTATAGAAAATTCTAAACAACATCCTATAAAAAGAGAGTGAAGCTCATAATTCCATGAAGCCATTAGGTAAGGCAAGAAATTAAATGGTAGGGAAAGAAAATTTTTAAAAATAATAATAAAGAGTCAACAACAGGAAAAAAATCAAGAAAACTACAAGTTAATATTTATCAATTATAACCATCAATGTTAATGATCTCAATTCACCAATAAAAAGAAATAGCCTGGCAGAATGAATTAAGAAACAAGATCAAGCAATGTATTGTATTCAAGAGACACACTTGATTCAAAGAACAATCAATAGACCAAAAGTAAAAGAATGTAAAACAATTCTCCATACAATAGGAAAACACAGAAAAGCAGGAGTGTCTATGCTATTTGCAGTCAAAGTAGATTTCAAACCAAAACTCATTAAGAGAGAAAAAGAAGGTCACTACATCTTCATATAGGAAACAATACAAGAAGACGTGGTATTCATAAATACATATGTATCAAATACTAGCACATCCAACTATACAAAATAAATGTTAATGTACATGAAAAGCCAAGAAAGCATTAATACAATAGTAGTGAGTGACCTCATCATCTCACTGTCACAAAAAGACAGATCAACCGGACAAAAACTCAACAGTGAAATACCAGAACTGAACCACACTTTTTTTGTTTGTTTGTTTTAGGTTGTTTTTGAGACAGAGTCTCACTTTGTGGTTCAGGCTGGCCCTGAGCTCAGCCTCCAACTCACATCACAGCAATCCTCCTGCCTCTGCCTCCTGAGTGCTGGGATTACAGGCGTGAGCCACCACGCCCAGCACTGTGGTATGTGGTACTGATTGCTTCTGGGCGTGAGTCTCCACACCCAGTATTGTTATATGGTTACCAGGGAATCGAACCCGTGTCCTTGTGCTTGCAAGACAGGTGCTGGAACCACTGAGCTAACTCCCCGGCCCTGAACCACACTTTTGAACAAATGGACTCCATAGATGTCTACAGAGTATTCTGCCCCATAAAATCATAATATACATTCTTCTCAGCTGCACATGGATCATTCTCCAAAATAGACCACATGTTCACTCATTGAACATGTTTAAGTAAAATGCAAAGAAATTGAAGTTATCCCCTGTATACTATCAGACTGTAATATCTTGGAACTGGAGATCAATAGCAAAAGAAATTCCAACAACATCACAAACACATGGAAATTGAACAACACTCTCCTGAACAACCAATGGGTCAGAGAATAAATTAAAGAAGAAATTAGACAGTTTCTACATTTAAATGATAGTGACAATAAAACGTGCAAGAATCTTTGGGACACAATGAAAGTAGTTCTATGAGGAAAGTTCATATCAGTGAGTGCCAACACTAGGAAAATAGAGCAAGCTCAAATAAACAACCTTATGCTCAACCTCAAGTATCTAGAAAAAGAACACCAAGACAAACCCAAAGCTCATACAAGGAAGGAAATTATAAGGATCAGAGCTGAAATTAATGTGATGTAGACTAAAAGAATGATAGGGAAAAATTAGTGAATCCAAGAGTTGATTCTTTTAAAGAAGAAATGAAATCCACAACCCTTAGCCAAACTTACTGACAAAAAAGAAAGAAAAGGCTTAAATCCATGCAATTATGAATGAAAAGGGTAAAACCAAAACAGATCGAGGAGAAATCCAGACGATAGTCAACACCTACTTTGTAAACTTGTATTCCAATACAGTGGAAAACAGAAGGAATAGACAGATTCCTAGATACATATGAACTATCAAAGCTGAATAAATAAGACAAAAAATTCTAAGCACCCCAATATCAATTAGTGAAATTGAAAATGTAACTAAAAACCTACCAACAAAAAAGCCCTGATCCTGATGGCTTTGCTGATGAATTCTACATGAAATTTAGGTAAGAGTTAATGCCATTTTTTCTCAAAAATTTTAATGAAATTGAAAAAGAAGCAGTACTCCCAAATTCATTCCTTGAAGCAACTATTACCTAAAAGCAAAGAAAGACCTAACCAAGAAAGAGAACTAAAGGCCAATCTTCCTAATGAATATGGTTGCAAAAATCTCTAGTAGGATACTGGCAAACAGAATCCTGACCAAGCTGGATTCATCCCAGGATGCAAAGATGGCTCAACATACATAAACCAGTAAATGTAATACCTTATATTAACAGTCGAGGACAAAAGCCATATGATAATCTCCATAGATTCAGAAAAGGCAGTCAGCAAAATCCAATATTCATTCATGATGAAAATCCTGCAGAAAACTGGAATTCAAGGTCTTTATCTCAACCTGATAAAAGCTATTTATGCAGAACCAACAGCCAGAATCATACTAAAAATCGTCAGAAACTAAAACCTTTCATGCTAAAATCATGAACAAGACAGGGATGTCTATTATCTTCACTTCTATTGAATATAGTTCTAGAAACATTAGCCACAGCAATTAGACAAAAAGAAGAAATAAAAGAAATAAAGAAAGGAAGGGAAGCTGTCACTATTTTCTGATGATATGATAATCTATATAGGAGATCTCATAGATTGAACCAAAAGACTGCTTGACTTAATTACTAGATTTAGTACAGTCTCTGAATACAAGACCAACACTCAAAAATCAATTACCTTCCTATACATAAATAATAGATTCATTGAGAAAGAAATTGGGGAAACGCTTGCTTTTAAAAAAGTATCTAAGGGGCCGGTGAGTTAGCTCAGTGGTTCCGGTTCCTGTCTTGCAAGCGCAAGGACCTGGGTTCGATCCCCGGTCACCACATATCATACTGGGTGTGGAGACTCATGCCCAGCAGCAGCCAGTACCACATACCACAGTGCCGGGTGTGGTGGCTCACGCCTGTAATCCCAGGACTCGGGAGGCAGAGGCAGGAGGATTGCTGTGATGTGAGTTTGAGGCTGAACTCAGGGCCAGCCTGAACCACAAAGTGAGACCCTGTCTCAAAAAAAAAAAAAGTATCTAAAAAAATGAAATATCTAAAAATCAGTCTAAAAAGGAAGTGAAAGATTTCTTCTCTAAAAACTATAGCACTCTGAAAAAGGAGATGTAAGAGGATATCAGACTATGGAAAGACATACCTTGTTCCTGGGGAGGAAGAACTGATATTATTAAAATGGACATATTCTCAAAATTACGATACAGATTTAATGTAATCCCTATTGAAGTCCCAATAGTATATCTCACAGAACTAAAGAAAATAATTCAAAAATTCATCTGGTATCAGAAAAGACCTAGAATAGCAAAAGCAGTTCTAGGCAACAAAGACGAGGCAGGGGGTATCGCAAATCCCCAACATGAAACTATACCACAGGCCACTATGGTAAAAACGGCACGGTACTGTCAAAGAAACAGACCTGAGGACCAATGGCACTGATTAGAAGATGCAGAAACAACCCCAGACTTAGTAAGCCACCTCGTCTTTGACAAAAGAGCCAAACTTCCCTCAATGGAGGAAAGATAAACTCTCTAATAAATGGTTCTGGCAAAACTGGGTTTTAACCTGTCAAAGATTAAAACTAGACTTATATCTTTCACCATGAACTAAATTGAAATTAAGATCTAAATATTAAAACAGAAACACTAAACCTGCTGGAAGAAAGAATAGATACAACTCTTAGACATTGGCTTAGGGAAAAACTTTATGAACAAAACCTCAGTAGCACAGAAACTAGCAGAAAGAATCAACAACTGGGATCTCATTTTATTAAAAAGCTTCTGCACAGCAAGAGAAACCACAAACAGCAAAAAGACAACCTAAAATGTAGGGGAAAAAATTACTAGCTGTTTCTTAGACAAAGGTCTACTATCTAAAATGTATAAATAAAAGAATCAGACCCCCCCCAAATTAAAGACTCATTTCAAAAGTGGACATCTGAGATGAACAGATATTATTTAGATGAAGAAGTAAAAACAGCAAAAACACATATGAAAAAATGTTCCACATAACTAGTTATTCTAGAAATGCAGATGAAAACAGCACCGAGAAAGCATCTTATTCCAGAAAGAATGGCTGCTATTAAGAAATTAACCAACAACAAATGTAAGCAGAGCTGTCGAGAAAAAAGAACCCTCCTCCACTGTTGGTGGGAATGTAGACTCATGCAGCCATGGTGGAAATCAGTGTAGAAATTCCTCAAAAAACTAGGAGTAGAGGTCCCACTTGACCCTGCTATTTCCCTGCTGGACATATTTATGAAAGAATTAAAAGCATCATATCCCAGTGACACATGGGCACCCATATTTGTGGCAGTACAGTTTGTAACAGCTAAAACTTAGAAACAGCCCAAATGCCCATCAACTGGAGACTTGATATAGATATCTATCTATATCTATATCTATATCTATATCTATATCTATATCTATATCTATTTATCTATCTATCTATCTATCTATCTATCTATCTATCTATCTATTGGAGAATTTCTCAGCCATAAAAAATGAAAAATTAGAAACCTTTATAGCTAAATGGTTGCACCTCAAGGCCATGCTCATAATTGAAATAAATAGGACAGAGATATGTAAATACCATATCATTTCTCTTGTGTGAGAAACTAATAGTGTAAATGAGTTCCAAAATGTACAATAGCTATTGTAAAACAGGAAGATAGTGCTCAAATGGAAAGGCTAACTGGGTAGGGCAGGAGAAAGCAAAGAAGGGAAAGAAATAAACTGATAGTAAAACAGAAGAAATGGAAACAAAGTTTATGTATAGAGGGGGGGTGGGAAAGCAAGGGAATGGAAAAAAATAAGAATGAAGATATATCATGTACAGGTACCAATTCTCAGTGAGGAATGTGATTGTACTGTATTCCTAAAATGTACCAGTAAACTCAGTTGTTTTTTTTTTTTTTTTTAGACAGGGTCTCGTTTTGTACTTTAGGCTGGCCCTGAGCTCAACCTCAAACTCACTTCACAGCAATCTTCCTGCCTCTGCCTCTCGAGTGCTGGGATTATAGGCGTGAGCCACCACACCTGGCACTATGGTATGTGGTACTGATTGCTGCTGGACGTGAGTCTCCATGCCCAGTATTGTATATGGTTAACCAGGGATCGAACCTGGGGCCTTGCACTTACAAGACAGGCACCGGAACCACTGAGCTAAGTTCCCGGCCCCTCAGTTTTAAAAATCTAAAATAAAAAGTTCTGAATATTTTTATCATAAAGAATTGATAACCATTTAAGAAGATGCAGCTAACTTGATTTAAACATACATATGGGCTGGCAATTTAGCTCAGTGGTCTCAGTATCTGCCTGCAAAATGCAAAGTCCCAAGTTTGATCCCTAGTACCACATACCACAATGCCATGCATGGTGGCGCATGCCTATAATCCCAGTAATCTGGAGACAGAGGCAGAAGGTTTGCTGAGAGTTCAGTGCCAGCCTGGGCTACATAGTGAGTTCATGACCAACCTGAACTACAAAGCAAGACTCTGTCTCAAAAAACTGAAAAAAAAATCATGAAATATATTATATTAATATAATATATGGAGTATATTGTATTTATATATAATACATATGATATATATATTCAGTAAAACCTTGGATTGTGAGTAAGATGTTCTGTTAATACTCTGCAAGATAAGCAAACACTTTTATTAAATTTTAACTTGATAATAAGAAATAAAAGTTTTGTATGATGCCAAATTTCACCTGATCACAACTGAGCCAAAGGCTCTCTCTCCCTTTCTTTCTCCCTCTGTCTTTCCATCTCTCATTCTGCCATATTGTAGTTGATCATCTTCCAACAGAAAGAGGTTAGAGGAGGAGGAGAAAAATGTGGAGGAATCCCTCACTTCAGATGAGATTGAGAAGATATGTAAAATATGGAAAAGTGTGCAAAATTTTGTAGAAAAGGACCACCCAAATAAGGCTGTCACAGTGAAAACAATGAATCTGTTTAACATCAATGCAGTGTCACATTTCTGCAAAGTCCTCAATAGGAGGTAAAAGTATTACTGGATAGGTTCTTTGCGAAAGCTACATGAAAACAAAAAGATTCTGTAGAGCCACTGGATGGCAGTGATTCTGAAAGTCATTCTATGTAATAACTTCCATCTCTTTTGTCTCCCCCACACTAGCCACAAAGGTTTTTAAAGGGAAATGCAGTTTGTTTATTTTTCCTTATATTTTACATTTCATTTATTACTTTGTATTATATTACAGTACTATAGTCAGTTTTATGTAAATATTTTGGGGTTATACAATAAATCATCTGAGTTTCCCTTATTTGTTATCAGGAAATTTGCTTGATATACAAGTGTTTTGTATTACAAGCTTATTTCTGGAATAAATTATGATCACAAAGCAAGGTTTTACTATATATACTGATATTAAAAATTTTTATATTGTGTAGTATCCTATGCAAGATTTTTATATTCTTATGTCAAGTACAATAAATTTGAATTATTTATTTACTTTAATAATTTTTTACTTTTAATTTTTAAGAGAGTAAGTTATAAAAAATTTTGAAATCCCTAAAACATATCACTCCAAAAATAGTTACTATTATTATTATCACTATAAAATAGTATCCGGTTAGCCTCCTTTTAGCCTTTAATTTGACCCAGAATCAATATTAATCTTTTCTGAAAACAAGTGCTATAACTTACATGCAACTACACTATGAGCTTAAGAAAGCTTTGCTCCTTCCTCTAATGAATATATTCTGAGAACTATGTTTTTGGCATGTTACTTCTTTTTCCCTACAGTGTAAAGACTAACAACAATAAGCTTGCACTTTCCAGTATTCATCATGTCATCTGTCTGCCTCATACAATCCTCAGTCAATCACCCTTGGTAGCATCATTCAAGTTTGCTACTGCCCAGCACTGATATGGAATCTGTTAGCCCTCTTTTGAAAGGTTAAGAAAGACAAGCAATTCAGACTTTGCAGCAACCTATCATGCTAAAAGGAGAGGGGTTTTCTTGTTTCTGTTTTTCTTTTCATTTCTTTTCTCTTCTGAGTGAGGATAGAGGTAGAAACCAAATTTTTAGAGCCACAGTTCTCAAATTCTGAAATGTTTGGCAAATTTGCCAAGAGGTGTGAGCTGCCTGATAGCTCATCCATCTGCTGCTGTTGCCCAAGCCATCTGATGACTTGCTAGGCCTCCAGGGGCCCTGCCTTTCCCAGCATGGAAGTGTGTGACTCTCTCCACATTCCCTGCCCCAACAATGCCAAGAATCAGAAACAAGGGCCGGGAGTGTTAGCAGGCCCTGAATGAGTGGCAGCTTAGAGGGCCTGCTTTGTGCTTGATGCGCTGAGAGCAGATTGGTATTCTGCAGGCATGAATTAGAGCCTGGGCAGAAGGCGCCACGCTCTTACCCCAGCCATGTCTTGCTGCTGTCTCAGGAGGGACAGGTCTGCAGTTGTATAGAACTGTGGGCCACATGCCAAGAATTGTCCCTAGAGGGCCTGCAAGAGGGAAGAAATATTTGTTTTCTAAGTTCGTAATGCCCCCAAATTCCATTAGTGTATTATCCCGTCCATTTTTCTCTCCTGCTGTGCAGTGGCATCATTTCATTAATTTTGCACAAGTATGATTATCTTCTCATTTCTTCAATTTATCATCACTTAAAAATTTCTACTTCACATAAATTATTATTAAATAAAGTTCTAAATTAGAAATGCTTATCCTCACTGTCTAGTTGTCATCCTGACAATATTCCCTGGAGGGCTGGCTGCTATAGACCTAGCAGAGTTGCTGAAAGAATGAAGATGGTCTGTTTTTATAGGCCTTTTTCTAGAGCTACAGGGCTCCGAGGCATCAGTCTATGAAATGGCTGTCTCTTTCCTGCACCGATTGAAAATTCAGTTCTCCATGCTTTCTCATTGGCACGAATTCAGAACTCGATGAAACTGTGTAAAGTTTTCAGCTTCAGAGACAACTATAAAGGCCTACCAAACCATTGATTATACTTTCAAGTTGAATGATCACTGATTTTGAAAAGTGATTATAATTTCTCTGCCAACAGAGATGTACGGAAATCAACAGCACACAGCTCCAAGACCGGGATGTCAAAATGGCGCTGTAACGATCAGAAAATGAATGTATCTGAAAAACTGAGTGACAGGAGGGAGCAAACAGTAAGATCTACAGAGGCCATTTTGCAGAAAGTTTTAGAAGGACTTAGCATGCACAAATCCTCTCCTCTACCTCATTCTTCCTCTTCTCCATTTGCTCCAAAAGTGGAATTTGAAGGAATGAAAACATCAAGTGCAGGGGAAATTCTAGGGTGTAACATTGTATAACATGTATAACATGTTAACATGTGTAACATGTATAGCATGTGTAACATGTATAACATTTTCTTAACAAGGTCAGTTATTGATTCCTGTTGGTCCTTACCCATCCTTTTTCCACTCTGAGCCCAGCTTGTCAAGGGTGCCAGCGGCACTGAACCTTTCCTCACGTTGACTTCTATATCATGCTTCCACCTCACATTGTGGGGTGGTGATGGCAGGGAGGTATGCCAGAATTTCTTAAGCCACTTTTCTGGTTCAAGCAAAAGTTAAAAGAAATGAAGGAATTCATCTGATGCACAAAGCACAGACTATGATGCTTCTTTAAGACATGTGCCCACAAGTAGACGCATTATTTGAGTATAATTAAGAACCTTTCAGCCCTGTAGTCATATTTCCTGTCACAAGGACAAGATTACACACTGAGAACTCATCAGGCTTCACTCTACTGGTAATGAAAGTCAAAAAGCATTTGAACACTGCATACATAGACGTGTGCACTGGCAAAAAATAAATATGAAAAATATTACAGTTTATTCAAATTGTTTTTAAAAGAAACAGAGAAGAATATAGAAATTTTTCACTTATAGATTTTCCAAAATAACATCTTAAATACGTAATACAAGATATACATTTTGTTAAATAGATGAATGATTTCTATAGCTTTTCACTTTTTTGTGTGTGGAACTGAACTCACAACCTGACCCTGCAAGGCAGGCAGCAGTGCCACTGAACTAAATGCCTGGCCCTCTACCTTCTTCTGTCCCTAAACTCTTCTGTTTAAGTGGCTCAGAAGTTCAGAGATTTAATGATAGTCTATCTCAATTATACAAATTTGTTTTCTTCTTTTTATTCTTATACTTCCTGCAAAAAAAAAAAAAAAATAGTACCAAGACTGGGGCAGGAGACAGGGAATGTAAGGAAGTGGGATGAGATTTGCTTATCTGCTTCCAAACTAACAGGTAATGAATGACTCCTTTTCCAGAGGGTATTTGTGAAAAATTCTATATAATTAAAAAGGCTACTTTTTATCATTTTTTAATTTTGTCTGTTAATGCTAAAAGTGTTAGATCTGATATCAATGACAATAACCACCTTGTAATATTCTCTGCAGTCAATATTTTTTTAATTGGAAATAGGATGGTTCTTACACTGAAGGAGTTCACTTGAACAGAAAAAAATACATGTATATATATATTTTGTATATAAATAAATATATATATTCTGGCTAGATGTGTGATTAATTACAGTGACTCACAGTTTCTATTCTGAGCTCTGCCATCCTACCCAGGATAGCCCTAGGCAAATAGTTTAAATCTTCATGTCCCTCAGCTTTCTCATCTGTAAAATAGAACTAAGAATATTGGTTGTCCTCAGCTATTCAGTGAGAATTAATATTTGAAGTTTTCTAATAAAAGACTCTCTGAATATGCAGAGGGCTATTATAAAAACAATAAAGCTGCATTTGTACACAGCTGGGCATGATTCACGAGAGCAGAAAAAAATTCCTGTAAACTCTACATCTCCAGACCAGGCTGTGTCTGCTCTTTGAAGGTATTCTCTCAGATTATGTTCAACAGAAATATAACATAACCCACATATGTCACTTTTAAAGCTTCAAGTTGTCAAATCTTAAAAGTAAAAAGGAGCAGGCAAATTTATCTTAATATTGATTTTGCTTAATATGTTAAAAATATTACTTTAACATATAAGTAAACAATATTAGCGAGTCATTTTACAATGTTTTATTTTTTGAGACAAGATCTCTCTTTGTATTCCAGGCTAGCCCTGAACTCACTCTGCAGCCCAGGCTAGCCTCGGACTCACAGTGATCCTCATGTCTCAGCCTCTGAAGGGCTGGGATTACAGGTATATGCCACTATGTCTGGCTGTAATTTTATATTTTTTAATTTTCCTTGAAACCCGGTAAATATTTTACACTCATAGCTTATGTGACAAAATTAGGCAAGTTTAAAGTGCTCATCAGGCAGCCAGTGGCTCCCTGCTGGAAAAATCTACCACTCAATCAGCCATGTGCATGGACCCCATGTTGGAAAGCAGATGTCTAAGGGCTAGCAGTGTCGTCCACTGGTACCTCTGCTTGCTCTTAGGTGGAGTTTGATTGAATCACATTTACTTCACTTTTATCTTCTGTTATTTTGCAGTTCCAAGATGATGACAATAGAAAATCCTTGCTTCTAATAGCACTCAGAAGACCAGCAAGAAGATAATGAAAGATGCCCTAGAACAGTGGTGGCAGACTGTGGTACCGGTGCTAATGTGAGCTGTTTGTATCACTGAAGGCTCTGAAAGGCCCCCATCACTACTCCAGCATGAAAAGAAATAACCTACCATTTGTCTCCATTCTCACAGAGAGTTGTCTTGAGATGTTTGTGGAAAGCATCCTCTTTGCTTCCTGCCACAAAATACTTGGCATCCCACAGAAAATACACACAAATATGGCTCACATCTGAGTCTCCACTTCAGGATATTCCATCAGCTTTGATTCCCAGGGAAGTTCCTGAACATTTGAAGTGCAATAAACAGAATTTGTTTTGTTTCCTTTCATTTCTTTACGCGGTAACTGTCATTGATAAATTTTTTATGGTTTTGTTATTTTTGTTTTGTTGATAGGCTGTGATTGTTCATGATTTTTTTATTGTTTGTGTGTGTTATTGCTGGTGTTATTGTTGATTGGTTGTGTTTGACTGAATTTTTATATTTATTCCTGATGGTTATACTTGTGTTTGTATATATTTTTCACTAAAACTGTGAAATTAGATTATTAGGCAAAGGAACTATTGTTGAACTTTAATCTTCATAGTCATTTCCTAGACAAACTAACTGAAAAACTATAAGTTTTTTCAAAGTTAATTGGAAACAGCTGAGCCAAAACATAACTGTATATAATGGCTTGCACAGTACAAAATGCTCAAGAAAAAGTATGATTTACATGGAGAAGACATACTTACCATTTCATCTTCCCATTGATCTTTGATAATTTCTTCGCTTTTTGTTAATCTCAAACCCATACTGAAACCATTTATTTGTTTTTACCTTAACTCCTAACATAAATTTGCTCCAGATTCTCTCTATTCTCCTATTCTAAATTCAGAATCTGTGACTTTCTTCACAATAAATACTGCAGAATTTTGAGTATTTCCTATTTGGCCTCAAGCATCAAATATTCGTTAAGCATCTACATAGGTAAAACCTTATGCACAGCACCAGAGAAAATGCTAACATAAGTATGAGAAACAATCTGCCCACAAAATTTCTATACTAGGGAAAAGTAGTAACTAACATATATAACAAAGAGAGAGAAAAAAGGACCAACCTATAGAAGAAATATAAGGAATTCTTTATATATTTGTGCATTTGTCAATTCCTGTTGCCATAAAAATACCATAGACCAGGTGGCTTGAAAAATACCAATTGATTTTCTCATAATTCTGAAGGCTCCAAGTCCTAGCTCTAGATCCCACAGGGTCAGTTACTGGTAAAGGATTTCTTCCTGGCTCATCAATGGCCACTTCCACTGTGTGTTCACATGGCTTTTCCTTAGAGAATGTACTTGGAAAGAGAACAGTGTCACTTTTTATAAAGCAATCAATACCACCAAACCAGAGCTCTACCCTCAAGACTTCATCTAATTCCAATTTAACTGCCTAAAGCCCCATCTTGGATTAGCTCTTCAACATGTGAATGGTGAGGGGACACACATCCTGAGTCCATCACAAAGGATCTGGGAGTAAAGAGATCCCACTCAACTGAGTTGATCAGCAAAGCATGTACAGTACAGATTGCACCTGATATAACCAGGAAGGTGTCTGTGTCTCCGGATACTAAATGAAGTCATTCATCAAAGACCAAATAGATGAAATAACTTGTACATCAATGCAGCTATTTCTGGCTCATCTCTTAACCCTGGCATTTGGCTCATATGGCCTTCACCCTTCTTTCCTGAGCTTCAGCTTTGTATATTGATCATCCTGCTGAATATGGCTACTTTTATGACTCACAAGTATCTAAAATTCATCATGTCTATGACAAAATCCATTATCTTCCACAAGTTAGACTGTTCTTGCTCCTGTTGTTGGGACATTTGGGAACCAGTATCATCAACTCAATCATTCAAGTTAGAAATCTCCTTTTGCTCCTGAAACTACATAAAATGCCATCAAATCCACCTTTCATCGTTCTCATTTGCATATCTCCCTCATAGTTTCCACCAAATATTTCAGTTCAGACCGTCATTATTTTTTTGAGCTTCTAAAATATGCTAATTACTGTATTTTAATAATAATAGCAAGCGTGTATTGAGAGCTTCCTATATGGCTCTTCTGTGAACATCTTATATGCATTCTTTGTTTTTCATCTTCACAGCTATCATTATTTGCATTTGACAGATGAGAAAACCAGGTCAGCAGAGAGGCTCAGGAATGTGCCCATGCATACACAGTCGCTAATTGTCAGAAGCCATTTTAAATCCCAGCACCTCGCCAGAATCTGCCCTTCATCTGACCCCAGTGTATTTTGTCTTCTAAGGAGTGGGCTCCTTCCCTCCACATTACCCCTTTTTCAAGCATCCTCTATACTTTTGCCTGAATGATTTGTCTATTGCAAATCTGGGGTTTTTCACTTCTAGTTTTGAATCCTTCCATAGATTCTACTTTCTGTAGCATAAAATTCCATTGGACCCATGACAACAAAGCCCTCTGGGTTGTGGCCTTGGTTTTCTCTGAAGCTTTACCTCCTTTTTCTTCTTCATCTAACATTTTTTTACTCTAATACTCTTAGTTATTTACTATTCTCAGAACATTCCATTCCCAGCCTCCAAACTGGTATCTCTTTCTTCAATTTACCGCATTCCTCCCCATTCAGGCTGCTAAACATTTGTAAATCTCACTTTAGACAGTTTCCATGGCTGTTCCTTGAGACCAACACCTCAAGGAATGGATCAGATAGACAAAACAACAACAACAACAACAAAACCAATCAATATTAAAAGTGAGTTCCTGAATAATCAATGTCAAATGACCAATTTACTAAATTTTTATATTTTCAAATGTTAATCTATTTAGAGAAAGTTTATAATAATTCATCTTCAATAGGATGATTCACAGAGCTGTTTTTGAAGATTTCTGTGAAGTTATGGCTGACCAGATAAATTAATTGATCCTGGAATCCTGGCCTATGGATTTTTCACTCTTTGCTCTCTGTGGCTTCTGTGCCATAGTTCTATTTGTTTGAGGCACTTATTATTGTGGACTAATTATCTTCACATATAAGTGCCCCAGAAGATTGTGAGTTCCATAAAGGACTGGCCCTTGTATTTTTCTCTCTCATCCTGTATCCAGAAAAATATGTGTAAAAGTTTCAATAACTGTAACATCTTAACCATTCAAAAATTGAGCAGTCTTCATAGAGAAAGATAAATTATTATATTAAACAAAATATGCATTCTAAAAACATAGGTATATAAAGTATATACTCATGCCTATTCCTAATATTTTTGAGATCCACTTGGAGTATAAAGAACCATAGATATACCACATGCTAAAATATTTTAAAATTATAAGAGCAAATAAGCTATTAAACAAAATATATTCTATCTTTTCATGGCTTTTGATGGCTAGATTGAATTTAGAATTCTCAATGGTAGTGTGGAGATATTTGACCTCCAACATCGACCCTTGGTTCCTCAATCTCAAAATCCTTCTTACTACTTCAGCTCTATTGTGCACTGTGAAGTACCCCCCTGTACATGTGTACACACATACACACTTACACACCCATATGGACAACAAGCCACCTTAAACAGCTGCCCCTTGGCTATTTTTTGATCCCACAGTAGTGTGATTCACCCTTAGGAGACCAGGTGGACTGATTAAGATTCATTTTAATATGAGGTCATGGGGCAAGGAATTTCTGATCCCTGTAACTAGATTCCCTTGGCTTGCAGCTAATACATAGTATGCTGAAAATAGAAATATATCCATGATATATTAACTTCCAAAAGCAGACTCTGGAGGTTTTAAGAAATTAAATGATAATCTATTTTGTGAAAATTTGTATAGATATTTATACATGTTCATAGAAAAAATCTAGATAAAAATACATTCAATTTTTTAGGGTCAAATTTATTTATTATTTTTATCACCCAAAAGCAGTAATATAACACATGCATTTCCTTTTAGTTATCTGTATTTTATATGTTTCCATTATGATTATACATTATGTATGTTATTTGAAAATAAAAGTAGAAATCAAAAATAAAAATAGAATCAATTACTGTACTTATATGGGCATAATATCTACACTGTCTAAGGGAAACATGATATTTGTTAAAACCTCAGAAATTTAGTGCTTCCTATCTAGGAATAGTTGGGTATTTATTAAAAACGCCAGAGAACTCCCTGGCTAGTGAAAAAAATGCATGTAGCTATTGAAATCCTATATCTCAGACACACATTCATGAGGCTATGAATGTATACATTTATACTAAGTCATATAAAATACTAAGTCTACAGAGCATATGTGTTCATCCTGGTGCTCAAAATTCTGTGGACAGAGAAGTGCTCTGTTCTCTACCAGGACTGTCACTAACTCACTGTCTGAATGGGGGCACGCGGATGTGGGCCTCAAACACTAGCATCAGAAGATAAAACTAGTTATCAACAAAATGCATGCAGGGTCTCACAGAGCAGGCATGTATTTGCCTAGCATTACTCCAGTAGTGTGGAATGTGGAGATTATTATGTTACTATTCCAAATAATTTTAAGGATTGTTCCTTGTGTTCAGGCACAAGCACTACCCCCACATACACATGCAAATTGAGGCGGCAGCCTGCCTTTTTCTATGCATTGCATTCCAATAATTTTCTATGGAGTTCCACTGAGAGTAGCTTTGTGCCCAGAGGTAAAGTCAGAATAATCATCATACAAAGTAACAATGTCAGTGAATAACAAATGATCCAAATATTTCTTCAAAGTGTTTAAGCCATGAATTAGTTCTAAACTAAGCTTCTCTGAATGTATTTTTTAAAGTTAGTTTTCAATTCGTATTTCCTGCTGTTTGTAGTATTACATATAAACAAAAATATGACATGTCTATTTTAAGAAGATTCTTACATATTCATTCAGGAGAAATTTCTGAAGAAAAATTTCTAATCCCAAATGAATTGCTCATTTCCTTCAAAGTCTGAAAAATCAATCTGTTTAAAAACAAGAAAGTGTTTTGCATTCGAAGGGTTTAAGGATTCTGTTATCAATTTTGGTTTCTCATGAGACTAAAATAGACATATAATTGGCTACATGATCTACACAAATAGCCAGTGAGAAATCATATAAATATTATATAGTGAAATAATTTAAAACACTGAACCAATAACACGCCATATTCACACTCAAAAATCATTCATTTATTTGTTATACTTGCTTGATTAGGCAGTTCTCCACTGGTTATAAAGCTACATTTTAAAAGCTGAGGCATCTGGACATTAAAACATATATATCCTTGTGATTCATATTGAATCTGGTAAATACATGTATACGATAGATCTATCAAAGCCTACATATATAACTTATATCTGGGCTAGAACCAGAACTTCACAACTATTTTTAACATTGTTTGTGAGAGGAAATACATTGTGGAATATAATTTAGGGAGTCATATATAATCACTCTCACTCTCTACTTTCTTCCATAGTTTGGGCAGTGACGGCGGACCTTTTAGAGAAGAGGGTCCACACTGCAACCCCAAGCCCCTTACTGATCACAAAGTGCCAACACTACAATTAAATCTTAATACTGAAGCTTTTAGCTTAGAAAAACAACTCATACATTAAAAGAAAACACAATAACAGAGCTCTCACTGCTACACACATGCCATAGGTGGGCCACCACCAGCTGAGGGAATACCGGACTCACTTTCTTTCTTTCTTCAGACACAAGAGAAAACACATCCTCTGTGTTTTCAATAAGTTCTCTGATGCTCCAGAATTCTGAGATGGCCTATTTCCCTTCTTATTTCTTATTTTTCCTTTTTCAAAACAATTAATTATTTTTTCTAACTATAAAAGAATTGTACATAGTTGTTATAAAAATTAACAGTGCAGAATATAAAATTTAAGAAATAGCTGCTTCTAGGCCAGGGATTTAGCTCAAGCGACACCACGCTTACCTTGGAAGCACAAGAGCCGGAGCTGGATCCCTGGTACGAGCAACAAAACAACAACAACGGGGCTGGGGATTTAGTTCAGTGGTTCTGGTGCCAGTCTTGCAAGCCCAAGGGCCAGGCTTCCATCCTGTTTACCACACATGACAATGCTGGACGTGGTGATTCACATCCAGCAGCAACCAGTACCACATACCACAGTGCTGGGCGTGGTGGCTCACGCCTGTAATCCCAGCACTTGGGAGGCAGAGGCAGGATGATTGCTGTGAGATTGAGGCTGAGCTCAGGGCCAGCCTGAACTACAAAGCAAGACACTGTCTCAAAAAATAAATACACAAATAAATAAATAACCAGCAATAACAAAGAAATAGAAATAACTGCTTGCTCTGATCCTATTCTCCAGCTATACCCACTAATAACAGTTTGGTGATAATCATTATGTGCCTTTTGTGTTTTAGTCGTGTGTTTCTTGCACTTACAAAAATTAATTATATCATACACTTCTCTAGGCAACTTCCTTTTCATGACATAAAAAGTGATCTTGGACAATTTATTTTTTCTGTGTATATCTACCCTAATGTAGAATTTTTCGACTGAAATGTATACATTTTAAAAATTTTATCATTATGTAGACAATTAAATCCCAAAAGCCTTTCCTAATTTATGTATTTATTAATTTGAAATAAGTACCTGTTTATTCACAACCTTGCCAATAATGGATAATACAAATTTCTTCACAAATGTGAAAGGAGAGAAAATGATTCTAACATCATTATTTCAATTCACAAATTATTAATTCACAAATGTATTTTAATTATTAGTGAGTTTGAATATTTTTGATGTTTTTGGTCACTTCATATATTTAAAAGTTTTTTATTTTCATTTAGGCTATTATTTCTTAATTTTATGACAGTTTTATTCATTTGTTGTATTATATTTTTAGTGTTTATTCTAAAGTACTTTTTCTAGGTTATTGTTGTCTTTTGATTTGTCATACTTACAGTACATAGAATTTTAAGTTTTTATATAGTGTTATTCCTGGCATCTGGCTTTATGTTACTTTAAAAAAAAGCTTCTTCAATATAAAACTGCAAAAATAATTACTGCTTTATTTTCTTGTAGCATTTAAAACCTAGTCTCCCTAGACTCCCTTTTTTTTTTTTTTAATTTTTTGCTTTTGTTTTGGGTTTTTTTTTTCAGTATTTTGAGGCAAGATCTCACTTCATAGTTCAGGCTGGCCTTGAACTATGTAGCCCAGGCTAGCCTTAAACACAATCCTTCTGCCTCTGCTTCCTGAGTGCTGGGATTACAAGTATGAGCTACCACACCAGGTTAGACTCCCCTTTTAAATGGCTCCTCAATTATTTCAACACTATTTGTGGAATTTTCCCTTCTAACTTGAAATGCAATCTTTTCTAGATTACTGTTTTTTTCTATTAATCTATAATAAATCCTTCTCCTGTATCACTGTATTTTTGTTTAGTATATACTAATATAGGTCTTTTCTTTTTCAAAACTTTCCTGTATATTCTCTTTTTTGTTGTTGTTTTACTTTTCTATTCATTTTATAAAGTTTCTAAAAAATAACTTTTTGGTATTTTAGTTGAGGTTGCATTTGATTTATAAAATAATTTAAGGATAAGTCACATTTATGTACTATTAAGATCTGTGTAAGATTTTACCATATATCTTACCATCTGATTCAATTGTGACATGCCTCTCAGAAGAATTTTAAATCTTTGTTGTTGTAGAAACCACATAATAATTCCTTATTAAATGTATTTCCTGGTAACCTATGATTTTGGTAATGTTGCTGTTTGTTACTGTGATTGAGAAGTTTTCACTGTCACATTTTCCAGTTAGCTATTTTTCTGTCAGACAGAGCTGATTTTTGTATAATTATTTTGTGTTTAGTCACACTGTTGATATTACTTATTGTTTATAATAATTCTACTTTAATTATTGTAGGTTTTCAACAAATATAATTATATCTTGTATAACTAATGATTGTTTCATCTTCTTTTATGTGAAAAAGCACTTACAATTCAGAGGATCTTATTGAATTTATGTAATTGGTTTGCTGGAGCTGGCTCTGGCTCATACTGCATACAAGAGCTGATTGTTATGTTTAGAGGAATTTTGCAAGCCAGCTGACAGATATTTAAGTGAGTGGCTTGATATTGGTAAAGACTGGGACTATTCACACTACAGAAATTTTCAAAGAATGCAAATCAATGCTCCTATTGGTACCCTCACCCTAACCCAAGAAGCCCCAACGTCCTGTTAAGTATTTATCTGGATATCATAGTATTTACTATATCCTAGATAAAAACAAATAGAACCTTGGTTTTTAAAGGCTTCCAGAGGTGAATATAGATTGTAATTAGAACACAATCTAGTAACCAACAACTTTATCAAAAATCCTTCCCTACTTCTAAGAGCCTGAGAGATGTTACACAATAGTTAAAAGTTCTGAATCCCTAATTCAGGGATTTAGCTCGGTGGTTCCAACATCTGTCTGGCAAATGCAAGGTCCTGAGTTCAATCTCTGGTACCACATATCACAATACTAGGTGTAGTGGCTCACACCTGTAATTCCAGCAGTAATCCTAGCACTTAGGAGGTAGAGGCAGGAAGATTGCTGTGAGTTCGAGGCTAACTTGAACTACATAGTGAGTTCAGGGTCAGCTTGAACTACAAAGTGAGACTCTATATATAAAAAAATCTGGCTTAGGGTCAGATCCAGTGAATTAGGAGAATAAAAACACATAATGTTTTTTAACAAGCTTTCTGTTTGTTGGGTGGCACTTGGTAGCAGTAAATGCTTGGTATACTCACCACATAAAGATACTCATGAGAGAGGACTTCCAGAACTCAGTGTATTTGAATCATGGAGGACTATTTTGAGAAAGATTAATGATAATGTCTTTTATTATATATTTTTATCTCTAAGTTTTTTTTGCCAAGAAGTTGAGGTACCCATAAGAATGTAATTAATTCATTGTAAAAGAAGACTTCCAGAACTTTCCAGAAAGTGACAAGAATAATATGTAATACACACACACACACACACACACACACACACACACACACATATGCCCACATATATGTTTGGGCTTCGATAGGTTATTTATTCTCCTCGGGTCTCAACTTTATACATCTATAGGATCTTGTGAGGATTTATCTACATATTTAACTTTAGTAAATATTGATATATGATCACTACTTCAAGTAGTATATAAACCATTTAATACAATGCTTAATGTAGAGCATAATTCAGCCCCTTAAATTCTTTATGTTAAAGCAAACTTTTTTTTAATGTCTTTTTTCTCCTTTTGAGACAGGGTCTCACTCTGTAGTTCAGGCTGTCTCTGAACTCACTGTGTAACCCAGGCTAGGCCTGAACTCATAGTGATCCTCCTGCCTATGCCTCCCGACTGGCTGGATTATAGGTGTAAACCACCATGCCTAGCTTAATGTTCTTTTCCTGTCTTTTCTCAGTGTACAATAGGAACCCATTCTCTTCCATATAATTTATTGATCTTATATTTTACAATCACAATTATTGAGCCCTCTCTCAGTTTACCTCTCTTCATAATAAATAAAATCAGATACATAGCACTTACTGAGTAGTAATCTTACATTTATCTGCTTGGCCTGATTAAACATGTCTTGTATTAAGCCATACCAAGAAGGCAAGGCCTATGCCTCTTTCTGTTCACCCCTGAATTACCAGTGCTAGTCTAGGGCAAGACACACCATTAGAGCACAAGAAAGTATTGATGAATGAAGGCAGGAAGGAGTGGCTATGTATTATATCTTTTCAGTGAGTGGCCTTCCTGTAAAAGATGATTCTCAGTGAGAGAAGGGGTGTGGAGAGAAGTGGGTTGTCATACAGGATACAGGTTGTCATCTATGAATCACTTGGGTGATTCTATAAGATGACCTGACACCTTCCCCCCAGGGCATACCATAGCAGAATGTACAGGGTGCTGTTCCCAGGAACAAGAAGGCTCACTTCATCTAAACTGTATCTCTCACAACTAGTGAATGATGACAGAAGTCTCTTTAATAGGACACAGAACCTCTCATTCACAGTCAGAGCTCAAAGTAAAGGTATAAATGCAATTCTTCAGCTAGTGTAACATGACAGAAACATGCTACTGATTGGACCAGGAATCAACAAAGTTGGACTTTAGACTTGCTTTGACTTTGGACACAAGTATATGACAGGAAGGAAAGAGGGGTAAGTATGCAGGCTGCCGAGTGTCCCAAGGTATAGCAAAGCAGAAAAGGGGCAGGCACAGACATGGCCAGGTGTTCACAGTAGCGTCTTTGTAATTTTGTCCTAGGCCCACCCATCTGCCTTCAGCTCACAGTGTGAAACCCTCGCACTGCCCAGGCTAGTGCCTTCCCTGGCAGTCAGGGCAACTGGTCACTGTCCTGGAAGTGGGGTTTCCATGGATCAGCTGGAAGAGGAGTTTATTGTCTATTGTATTCCACCTTCATGCTTATTTCCCAACACATGTAAGTCGTTTTTCAACAGAGTGCTAATTGCTAACTTGTGTTCACCTTTTGATCTAGACTAATTCACAAAATTTTATACTGTATTTATACTCTATTTTTAGCAATTTCAACTGTAAAATATAACACACATAGCACATAAAGTACAAATGCGCAGTTTAAAGATCTGTTACCAAGCCAACATCTGTGTAACTGATATACAGATTACACAGATATATAGGTTACACTGCATTTTACATATATATATATAACATTATTTATAATGTTAAATTATTTATAATATTATATATAAATGTTACATTAATTTCTGTATGTAAACCTCAATAGAAATTTTTTTTAAAAAAGAAGGAAATGATGTGTTGTAAAAGCCTCAGAATAGCCCCACTCATAGCCCCTTTTTAATTTCAACCTTTGTATTCTCCCCTCAAAAGGATCATCATGTTGCCTTGCCTTTTGTGGTATTCACTTTTATTGCTTTTCTTTATAGATTTATCACTCTAATAATCTAATAATCTTTTCCAAAAACAACAGTTTAATTTTTCTTTCTTCCAGATTTTATACAACATGATTGTGCATTGTACATTCCTTTGTGTTATCCTTCTTTAATCCAATATTGTTTTTTAGATTCACCCACAAAGTTACTTATAGCTGTAATTTACAGGCTTTCATATATATATATATATATATATATATATATATATATATCTGAATATAGAGAATCTAGAGTAGTACATCTAGAGTAGTACTCTAGTAAGTTATAACATAATATATGAATACTCACCTTTATTAGGTCATGACAAACTACTTTTTTTAATCTTTATTGGTACATTACATATATGCATCATGATTGTACTCCCTAATGGGGATTTGTACCAGTATAAGACACAACTTAATTCTCATTTTTTCCCATAGCCCTACCACCCTATCGCCCCCACATATACATAAAATTTGTTTCCTTTCTTTTTTGTTATTATCTCATTATTTTCCCCCTTCACCCTACTTTACTTTGAGCATTTTCTATTTCACAATATATAACATACAATTCTAGGACTCATTTACATCTTCATTTTCTCATACCAGAGAAAAGATGTGATATGTACCTATCTGTGCCCTATTTATTTCACTTATGAGGATATCCTCAAGATATGTCCATTTAAGTAGAAATGATTCAAACTTATCATTTTTTATGACAGAGTAGTACTCCATTCTGTAGAAGAACAACAGCTTTTTTATCCAGTCTCCAGTTGATGGACACTTGGGTTGTTTCCAAGATGTAGCAATCACAAACTGGGCTGCTATAAACATAGGTGCACATATGTCACTGTGATAAGAGTCTTTTAATTCTTTTGTGTATGTACCTAGCAGGGCAATGGCCGGGTCAAATGGGACCATCAATCCTAGCTTTTTGAGGATTCTCCAAACTGATCTCCACAGGGGTTGTATGAGTCTACAGTCCCACCAACAGTGGAGAAGGGTTCCTTCTTCTCCGCAGCCTCGCCAACATT